>JXTB01000903.1:28053-58978 GCA_002914805.1 Parasponia andersonii | reverse complement strand
ATGGGCAGAAGACGCCATGGAAGCCCAGGAGGTATGCCTCCTAACTAGAAGCAAGAAATGATGGTGGAATTGAGTAAAAGACTCGGGGCCCATCACAGCCAGACCCCCGACGATCTGGCAGAGCAAACTGTGCGAGGGATCAATCGGACAGCCTTCGCCGACTGGATCCAGATGGAGCCCAGGCCGAGAGACTTCATGACCCCGACCTTCAAGCCGTTCGAGGAGAAAACTGACCCCCTCGATTACATATACCACTTTTAATAGAAGATGACCTTGGAAACCAGGGACGAGGCTGTGACTGGAAACCAGGGACGAGGCTGTGACCTGTAAAGTCTTCTCTACGACCCTGGCAGGACCAGCCCTGCTATGGTTCAGACACCTCCTGGAGAAATCCATAAACGAGTTCGAAGATTTTTGCAAATTTTTCCTAAAGCAGTACGCGGGTGCCTGGAGACAGCAAAAAACCATGCAAGACCTTGACCGGTTGGAGCAGGTCGCAGATGAGTCCCCGAGAGAGTACCTGTCGCGTTTCCTGGAGGTGATGTCCTTAGTTCATAACACCGACTCTGTCCAAGCTACAGGCTCGTTCGTCAGGAGCTTGTAGCCAGGATCAATGTCGGACCATCTCCTTTTGAATCTTCCGTACGATATGGCAGACGTCCAGACAAAGTCGGAAGGGGTATTCAGGGTACTGGAAAGCCACCCGAAGGTGCCCAAGGCCTCCACCGCGATAACAACGTTGCCGGTACAAACCCCGGCCCCGCAAGGGATGAAGAGGCCCTCACTGGACCAAGGGCCGACTCCGAAACAAGAAGCCCCCATTCGAGGCAGTTAAGAAGGTGGCAAGAGGAGGAAGACGCCCCGCGACCCTCTGCCGAAGTATGAGCTTAACACACCGATCGACATGATCTACCTCCAAAACAGGGACATGGACATTTTCAAAGACCCGCCACAATCTGGCGTCCCTGAGCACATGAAGAATAGGAACAGGTACTGCCAGTTTCATAAAGACTACAGGCACGACACCATCCACTGCCGCAACCTTTACGCACCAGTCATGATGGCCATCCATGCTGGCAGGTTGAAATAGTATGTGAAAACCGGCGGAACTCAGCCGTAGAAAGACGTCTCCAGGCCTCAAAAAGGGAAGCAGACCCAGGCCTCTGGGTCAAGAGAGCAGACCCTGAGGATAGTGCCAACCATCGTGGGCAGGCCAGAGCTGACCCAGGATCAAGAGGAAAAGGAAAAATGTCTCAAAAGGGCTGAAGAAAGGGTGAAGCGCCTGAGGGGGATTGGCCATTCTGTCAACTATTTGATGATGGGAGAAAGCCGCACCTCTGCCGCCCCCATCGTTTTCACCCAGCAAGATTTGACCACGGTACACCTGCCTCACGATGTCCCCTTGGTGATTAAACTGTAGATCGGCTCCACGTTGGTCAGAAGGGTCCTAGTCGACAGTGGAAGCAGCGTCGATATCCTGTTCCTTAGTACATTCGAGAATATGGGCCTGGATCGAAGCGCACTCAGGCCAACTTGTCAACCGTTGTTCGCTTTTGACAGCACTAAGGTCAGCCCCTTAGGCTTTGTGACCCTGAAGGTCTGTGCTGCTGAGAGATGCTTGGATGTGGACTTCATCGTCATTGACTACCAGTCCTCCTTCAACGTCGTCATGGGAAGGGGATGGATCCACGCTATGCATGGGATCGCTTCCACCCTCCACCAGGTCTTAAGATGTCTATCAAAGGATGGTACCTATACGATATACATCAAGGGAGACCTGTCCTCTGTAAGAAAATGCTTTTCAACCGCCCTGAGGAGAGCCGGCGCGAGTACAAGTGCCTCGACCGGGAACGGATAGCAATCAAAGGACCGCCTGCCAGCATACATGAAGCGAATCGAAGAGGAGTCTGATGGTCCGGAATCCATGATCGAGAAGCTAGTAGCAGTCCCTTTGAAAGAGGCAGAACCGGCGAAGGTGGTTCTAATCGGGGCCTTATTGCCCAAGGAGCAAAAGAACGAGATGTTGGGATTCCTGAAGCAGAACGAGGACGTCCCCGCGTGGTCCCACGATGACATGCCCGGGATAGACCCCGCGCACACCTGCCACCGGCTGAACATAGACCCTAATTTCTCTTCAGTCAGGCAGAAACCCCGAAGGTTCGCACCAGAGAAAAATAGGGCGATCAACAAGGAGGTAGAGAAGCTACTGGAAAATGGTCTGATCAGAGAATGCGTGTACCCGTGTTGGGTCTCCAACTCGGTGGTGGTGAAAAAGAAAAATGGCGACGACCGTATTTGCATAGACTTCACCAACCTAAACAAGGTCTGCCCGAAGGATAGCTTCCCTCTGCTAAGAATCGACCAAATGGTAGATGCGACGACGGGATTTGACATAATGAGCTTTTTGGATACATACTCTAGGTACAACCAGATCCCCATGTACGCGGAAGACCAGATCCATACGGCTTTTATCACGGAGCGTGGTCTGTACTGCTACAGGCATATGCCATTTGGCTTAAAGAACGCGAGGGCAACCTACCAAAGGTTCATGAACAAGATGTTTGCCAGGCTACTAGGGAAGACTATGGAGGTCTATATCGACGACATGGTCGTGAAGAGCAGAGAAGATTCAGACCATCTGAGATACCTAGACGAATGTTTTCAGATTCTGAGGCAATATCGGATGCGTCTGAATCCGAAATGTGCGTTTGGGGTATCCTCTGGTCAATTCCTGGGGCATATTGTGTGTAGGAGGGGTATTGAGGCAAATCCGACCCAGCTGACCTCGATTGCGAATGTGCAGAGACCCTCGACCATTCGGGAGGTCCAACGCCTGGCCGGGAAGATAGCCACTCTCAGCCGATTCGTCTCCAAGATGTCCGACCGATTCAAGCCTTTCTTCCAATGCTTGAAGAAAAGCTCTACTGTCGTCTGGGGGGAGGAACAGGATAGGGCGCTGACAGATCTCAAGCTATATTTGAGTCAACCACCTATCCTGGCTTCCCCAGCAGAGGGGGTACGCCTATTTAGCAATGTCCGAAGTAGCGATCAGTGCCGTACTGTTCATCGAGGAAGATGGCAAACAGACACCAGTGTTTTATATAAGCCGCATGCTCCTGGATGTCAAGACATGATATAGTGTGGCAGAAAAGCTTATCCTCGCTCTGGTCAATGCTAAAAAGAAACTTCGGCAGTACTTTGAGGCACACTCGGTCACCGTGTATACAGATTTCCCCACCCGGTAAATTTTGGCCAAGCCAGACCTATCGGGACAACTGACCAAGTGGGCCATTGAGTTAGGAATACGACATCGAGTATCGGCCTCGAGCGGCGAAGAAAGGACAAGTCATGGCGGATTTCTTAATGGAAATCGAATCCTTTGGCGAGCTGCACGACCCGTTTCAAATGTCTCAACTTCACCCCCCTTCAGCCTGGACGCTCTACACCGACATATCCATGAATGCCTCAGGGTCAGGTATCGGGATAGTCCTACAGACCCCAACGGGTCTCAGAGTTGAGAAGGCATTGAGGCTCAGCTTCCAGGCGACTAACAATGAGGCAGAGTACGAGGCACTGCTGCAAGGCCTTGAGCTGGCTCTACACTTCGGAGTGGAGAACATCGCAGTAAAAACCAACTCGCAGTTAATCGCGGGTCAGGTCAGGGGAAACTTCGAAGCAAAAGGACTGAGGTTACACAGGTACTTCTCCAAGGTAATGGGGGCAAAAGCTCGCTTTAGCAATTTCGATATTGAACCCATTCCCAGAGAGATGAACCAGAGGGCCGACGAGCTAGCTAAGAGTGCGTCAATCGGGGGTATAGCCAGAAGGACAGAAGTTCTCCTAGAAGGTGAGAACATGGAGGACCCCCCGCAGACCCCTGCACGCCATGTGTTTGCAACCGGAACTTCTGACGAAGGGTGGATGAAACCCATCACCCAGTATTTGACGTTGGGGAAACTGCTTGCGGACCCCCGAGAAGCAAGATCAGTCAGATTAAAGGTTGCCAGGTACTCGATGGTAGGGGAACAACTATAAAAGAGATCGATAATGGGTCCGATGCTGCGGTGTATAGGTCCCGTCGAAGCGCAAAAACTGATGGAGGAAATCTACGAGAGAGTATGCGGCAACCACTCTGGCAGACGCAGCCTTGCCCACAAGGCTCTAACGGCTGGATACTTCTGGCCATACATGATGACAGAGGTGGTCCGATTCGTCAAGAAATGTGATAAGTGCCAGAGGTTCGCTCCAATGAAATGCCAGCCCACGGAGGTACTTCATTCGAACATAACTCCTTGGCCGTTTGCCAAATGAGGTCTGGACATCATCGGAGAGCTCCCCAGAAGTCCAGGGGGAAGGAGGTACATCCTGCTGGCCACGGATTACTTCACCAAATGGGTAGAGGCTGAAGCCTACGTGACCGTTAGTAAGGCAGACACGATTAACTTCATCTGGAAGAACATAATCTGTCGATTCGGGGTCCCGAAAGAGATACACGTCGATCATGGCACATAGTTCCAAAATGCTAAGCTGAAGGAGTTGTGCGAGCTGTATGATATAAGGCTCAATTTCTCTTCCGTGAACTACCCTCAGAGAAACGGCCAAGCAGAGCCAACGAACAAAGTCATATTCAGCAACATCAAAAAGAACTTGCAGGAGGCTAAAGGCAAGTGGTTAGAAGAACTGCCGGCCATTGTGTGGGCCCATCGAACCACGGAGCGGAGGTCGACTGGAAGAACGCCATTGCCATGGTCTACAGATCAGAGGCTGTGATCCCGACCGAGGTCAGCCTCCCGACCCTCCGCTCCGAAGTGGTAAGAGATGCCCCCTTAAATGAATGCCAGCTAAGCCACAACATGGACGTCCTGTAAGAAACGAGAAACATGGCCCTGGTCCATCTGGCTTCATACCACCAGCAGGCTAGGTCCTACTATGCAAAAAAGGTTAGTGATCGACGATTTAACATCGAGGATTGGGTCCTGAAAGTTAGAACAGGGAATTCCTTGAAACTGGACTCCAATTGGATCGGACCCTATGAGGTGATCAAAGCACTCGATAATGGTGCGTATATCCTGAAAGAACTCAAGACCGGGAAAAACTTACCGAACATGTGGAACGCTTAGCACTTGAAAAAGTATCACGTGTAAGACACATACATATGATGTAAGACCATGTGAATGCTTATATTATTGAAAAACTTAAATCCAAAACAGGTCAAGTGTGACATCCCCCGATCCCACATGCGTACGTAAGGATATTCGTAAAAATATTTAGTGAGATCGGGAGACGCCACTCGACTTAGAACTGATAAAATCGGGGAAAATTAAAACATTTTAAACTTTATGGGATAAAACGGGAAATTCCACTCATAATTATACGTAGTCTAATATATACATATATAGGTACTCACGAAGTGGACCTCTCATAAAAATATACATAATGTACACACACACACAAAATAGGTACAAAATTGTCTCTCAGGAAACCACAGCGTCAAAATGCCCATATACACAAGCCGCGGTCAGAAAGTCAGCGCTCCTCCTCCAAACTCACACATGAGCAGTATCATCTGCAATGTAAGAATATTTATGAGTATAAAACTCAGTAAGTAACGTATGTAGATGCAGAGTGCACATGACAGAAAACAGATAATCATATGATTGGGATCCCTGTGTATATTGTATTGCCTGACAAGACCGTTAATCGCATACTGAGCCACTCAGAGAGCATATAACGTATCATGAGCAATATGGAGGTCTCGAGCCCCAGAAAATCCCCTCTGTGTACAGCAGAGGTCCACCCCATACCGCCGTCAGAGTGTTCCCGAAGGAACCATATTGTCCCCGAAAGGACCAAAGTGTTCCCGAAGGAACCAGAATGTCCCCGAAGGAACCATATCACATATCTGGGCGCTGGCCCGCCACACCCTATTCACCAATACTCGTCAGGCAATATAAATACACCACATGTTCATGTCTCATACAAGCTGAATGATAAATGCATATGTACACATATCCACAAATTCCATATCCACATATTTCACATATTCACAGAAGCACAGAATTTCTTACATTGCAGGTGTGATGTTACTTACCTTATGTCCGACAGAAAAGATAGTGAAAAGGGTCAGTATCCTCAATGATAAGGTGTGTGGAAGACCTGATATCAATTTTGTTACTAGAATGATTACTATAATGTAAAATGCTTAAAGAAAGCAACCACAAGCATAAACCACAACTTTCACAAAATCAGGAAATCTAATCACAAAATGAACCGAAATGGCACATACTTTCATAAAAACTAGTCCATTTGCTTCAAAATAGTACCATTTGGTTTTAAAAATATTTGGACAGCACCTCTCCTATTTTTAGGACATTCCCACATGATTAAAATCATGGTTTAAGATCTGCAATAACAATTTACAAGCCAATTCCCACATATACACCTCAAAGAGGATCATTTATAACAACCTAGGTGCACNTATAGTATTACTATTCATAAATGTATTCTTTGTCCCTTTCACACACCAAGCTCTCTCTCTCTGAGGGTACTAAGCCTTTACACTGCATGGGAGCCCTTCCACAAATATTAGTACAATAATACAGATCATTTAACAATCAGAATGAGTAATTTACCATGAAAGTATGCAATATGAATATGTTTATTAATGGCTTATTATGTATGTGAGAATCTTGGGCATCACATCAAGTTCCCTTTTTGCCGCATGGATTCATCTTTTGGATTGCTATGGAAAAGGGGTCTGCCCACAGTGGCAGACCCCACACACTATTCATGCGTGAGACCCATGTGAACGCTTATATTATTAAAAAACTTAATTCCAAAATAGGTCAGGTCTTCTACCACACGGAAAAATCATACCGGGTTGCCTCGTAAAAGGGTCTGCCCATAATGGCAGACCCCACGCCTCAGTTGCACAGGCGAAAAATCATACCGGGTTGCCACAGAAAAGGGTCTGCCCACAGTGGCAGACCCCACGTTTTATTTGCACAGGAAAAAAATCATACTGGGCTGCTACAGAAAAGGTTCCGCCCACAGTGGCAGACCCCACGCCTCAGTTGTACAGGCAAAAAATCATACCGGGTTGCCACAGAAAAGGGTCAGCCACACTTGCGGACCATACGCACTATTTGCGCAATCAACGATCGTACTATAGGAATCACATCGTGCAATAAAATGCTTGCCGATGGCCCGAGAAAATGTACGAAGAGGAAAGAGTTGCGCAATCAAAAACTTGCTAGTAGACCTCGAAAATGATCGTACTGTGGGGATCACATCGTTTGTCGACGACCCGAGAAAACATACAAAGAAGAAGGAGCTGTGCAACCAAAACTTGCCAGCAGACCTTGAAAACGATCGTACTATGGGAATCACATCATGCAATAAAATGCTTGCCGATGGCCCGAGAAAACTTACAAAGAGGGAAGAACTGTGCAACCAAAAACTTGCCAGTAGTCCTCAAAATGATCATACTATGGGAATCACATCGTGCAATAAAACGCTTGTCGATGACCTGAGAAAACGTACGAGGAGAAAAGGGCGGCGCAACCCAAAAGCTTGCTAGCAGACCCCCTAAGGAACATTTTAGCTATACGAAGAGCTAAAGGAAAGCAGGCTCTACCCGGGGGATGGTTTAATTGCGCATGGGTAGGATGTAAACGGATTTGGAGTCTACCCGTTGGAAGTAGTCCAGTACCAGACCAAACATGAAGACAGAAATTAAGATTAAAGTCTGTTTATTATGTCCTAAAAATACAAAGCGCACGGTCAACAGTGGCACGTGCTCGTAAGCCCTATTTACGGGAGGCAGGTCGTGAACGGACTCGCAGGGAGACATCAGAGTGGTAGTGCCCTGTTTATTCCCGGTAAGAGTCGAGCCCAGGCCTTCTCCTTTGCAACGACGAGTCCAAACAATGGTCGACCAATCCCTGGAGCTAGTTCCGAGCGTGGTCCCATTTGGGGTCAGAGAAGTCCAGCCGCACGCGCGGGTCGAACTCTACCGAAACAAGTCATAACAGAAGTTATACCTCCTTAAAACCGGATGAGCCAAAGCTCATATCCCTATCTCTGGACTAATCTTGTCAGTCATAGCTCGAGGAGGACTCACTAATGGTCCAAAATCGTGTCCATCCGAGTCATCCATAATTATTTATACAGACGGTTACAATAAGGTTTGACTTTACCCTAGATGCGGTCAACAAAGAAAAAGAAAATAGACTAAAGAGAATTGCACTGTTCTAATTATTTATACAGAGGATTACAACGAGGGTCAGCTTTATAAATGTACAAAATTAGGGACCCTAATTACCTCCAGCCAGGGGAGCGCAGCCAGTCCCGGCGCTTGGATCAGCCCCGGTGGAGGATGGCGTACCAGGGTCGGATTCATCACTGGATAAAATGACCGCACCAGACCCCTCACCAGTTGAGACCCCAAGACCAGGCTGACGGCCAGGGGCTTCCGAAGTTTGATCTGGCAGACCGGAGACAGGGATAAGCTCTTTGGCAACAGAGGCGGATGTAGAGGGCCCGTCCTTTTCTGCAGCAAGCATCTTCAGCATGTCAGTGGGGTACGTGATGCTGATCCCATCCCTAAGCTGCTGCGTGTAGTACTTGACGGAATAGTGGTCTCTCTCGATGCCTTTCTACTCGTCAAACTGGTCTGGCATTACCACCTCAGCGTAGCCTTCGAATTATCTATTCTCCCAGCCAGACCTGTAACTTTCCGCAGAAAGGACATCCACCTGTCTCTGGTACCTCGTTTTCAGCTTCTCCACGTCGCCAGCCTATCCCTCAGTGCCGCCAGCCTTAGCTCCGCTTGCCGCTGCGATAAGTCGACCAAAAAAGTGTTAATGTCGGCAAGGTCCTCGCCATGTTTGCGAGACATCTCTACATGAGCACCCATCAGATTTTTGTGATCCAAGTAGAGATGTCGATTTACCTCATTGGACCGATCAAGTCTGCGTTGCAGGGAGTGGGCCTCTAGCTTGGCTTTCATCTTGGCTTTCCTTGCTTCTTTGGCGTCATCGACAGCCCTGTCACGAGCGATGAAAGCCAGTCCCATCTCTGCCCCTGTGCTCTACAGTTCTTGCTCCTTGATCCTGAGCTTGTTTTGAGCCAATTTGGTGGCCTCAGATTGAGCAAGCTTGTCGGCCTCCATCTCGACCAGTCTCGCAGCCAGCTCCTCGTGCCTGGTCCTCTCGACACTCAGAGCGTGAGCTACCGCGCTGCTGACCCTCACCTCATTGAGGCTCCGATATAAATCGAAGTCAGTCCTTAACTTGGCAAGGGCGGCCTTGTTGCGCTCGGCCAGTGTAGAGCAGGAGTTCAGCTCATCGGTCAAATCCCTGACGCGAGAGGAATAGAAAGACTGGATGGCGGCCAGCTGCAAGTTAAACGAAAAAAGGGGGGTCAGCGTCTAGCAAAGATACTGAGAAACGTAGAGGCAACCGAATGAACCAAACCTGCGCAAAGGTACGGCTGGCGACAAGCTCGACATTCTCCAAAGAGAGCGCCTCCAGCTCTGGCTCCGCGGCTGGATCCTTTTTTTGGGCGTTGCCCACTCCTGAGGAACGCGGCTCCGCCCCACCAACCGTGAGGACACCCTCTCCCCCAGCTGGACATGCCTCCGAAGTAGCGGTGGCAGGGACGAAGGAAAGCTGAGGGTCTCCGAGCGCACAGCCGGTGGTGGCAGGGGGCGGCACATCCTCGGTAGAAGACGCCACGGTAGCCCCTATTGTGTCAGCAATTTCTGTTGCCGTCCCCCTTGGAGCACCACCCAAGTGTGATTTTTCGGTTTTGTCTTGATCATTCCCTTCTGACGGGCCACTGCGCGCGGACCTTCTTCTCCTCAGGAGAGTCAGCATGGCCCCGTCATCATCATTGTCAGAAGAAGGGGTGACCCTTCCCCTCTTCTTTGCTGAGCCCTCTATTTCTTTAGATGAGCCGGCCTCGTGGCGCCGCTTTGTTAGGACCAGAGGGGGGAAGACAGCTGAGATTTCAACCTCGGAGCCCCCCACTGAGCTCGGCGAACTCCCCACCAAGATGAGCAGCACTCGACCCCTCGCTCATTTTCAAACCAGAGTCGGGGGAGGAAGAGGTTGATA
Source organism: Parasponia andersonii (assembly GCA_002914805.1). Lineage (NCBI taxonomy): Eukaryota > Viridiplantae > Streptophyta > Magnoliopsida > Rosales > Cannabaceae > Trema > Trema andersonii. The sequence goes on along the minus strand of JXTB01000903.1, from coordinate 48,860 downwards.
CAGCAAACCCCCCTGGTGGACTCAGGGGCATCCTCTTGCCATGTACGGCCTGTGTGGCCAGCGTCTCCTCAGATGGAGGTCCGCTTTCTCCGGAGCGGGGGACCACGGGCACTTCATCCTCTGAAGGCACCACGAGATGACGACCGACGGTTGCCTTGGGGTGAGCCTTATGCCCTGCAGTACCCCTTTGACGAGGGAGGGGTCTGCCGATGGGCCCATCTCAGAACCTATAAAAAACAAGCAACATGTTTAGATCACGGTCATAACTCAGTCGACGAAGCTCAAGGATGCGGAAATGAACCCACGTCTAGCCCTCTTAGGGGCGGCAGATTCTTTTCTACGGAGCTTGATGCACTCTTCGGCCACGAACCTCACAACCTCTTCGAGCTCATGGCTAGTCGGCGCCACCAGGTCGTTGGAACCCGCCAACTGGCTTGAAGCCGTAACCTGACGACCCACCATGGTGATGCGGTCATGCTCGTCCCGGCGGAATCAGTTTAGGGCAGAGGCATCAAGTCGGCTCCACAGGTACTTCGTGATAACCCAGGTGTCCAGGGGGAAGGGAAGGTATAAGACCATCCTGGGCATCATATTCATCACCAGGGGGTTGAGGACGGCCTGGATGTGTCGGCAGCCTCCAGGAGAAGTCGGGAACCCTAAGATTTTGCGAGTTTGGAATAATTGAAGATTTTAGTAAAGTAGCAAATGAGCGTAAATGCGGATTTTATAGAGGGGGAGCCGAAGAGTTTTTCTGGAAAAAGGGATGGCAGGGGAGACCGAACAGTCGAAACTTCAAAATTTAAAAAAAATTTTATTACATGGGATGGCGTACCTCCGCATCGGCGAGGGGGAGCCACGTGTATCCCTCAAATTGGAAGAACGGAGAAACGATTTCCCCACTTGGTGGATACAAATCCATCAAGTAGGGAAATAGGGGCAGTTATGGGACCCGTTCCCAAATCATACACCACGTGGATGATTAAGTAGTAGAACAGGTCACGAGTAGGGCCCACCGTCCGATATGTGTCAAGAGTGACTAGCTAAAGGCCACGCGAGTCGCACGTGATACCACACCGGCCATTGGGCCGTCCGAGGTTAGGGCCGAGCCCATCCCAGACTCTGGATAGACTCGGCCCAGTCCGATCCTTACCTCGACAGCTAGGGGTCGGAATCCCCAAAGGTCTTCCACCAGAGTACAATGGACAGCAACTCACAGCTTCAGACTCGGACAGAGCATTTAATGCGATCTTGAATAAGTGCACGCAAGGGGCAAGCCGTCCTGACAGAACGGCGATTTGTCCAGATTTCGTCCCTGACAGACTTGAGCCATAGGGGACGGCGTAAACTAGTCTACAGCGGTGCAGGGGGGATCATGGTAATCTCGGTCCGTGACCTTCGGAAAAAGTCTTGATGAAACAGGTACTTGGTCCTGAGGTTGGAAACCATGAGGTTCACAATTTCAAGACCATATATATATGAGCCATGCGTCCCTTTGAAGGGGGCATGTACGCATACAAAAAGAAATATTTAAAAGTTTACAAGCAAGAAACAAAGATATATTTATATAGAACTAAATCCTTGCTACCCTGAATCAAAGAAAGACCACTGACTTAAGCATTGGAGAGTCTTTGCAGGTGGCCACCCCCGCCTCTCTGACCCGGCCTGAAGTTCAGAGTGCTTTGGAATAGTAAGGACACGTGGACAGTTGGAGGACACAGCATCAGCGGTTCAAAGACACGTGGACGAGAAACTGATCCAACAATAATATCAAACGCTAATTAAGCACTGATGTTAACATTTAGGTAGTCAAACGCTAACAAAATCAAGCATTTAAACAAATACTTTATACTATGAAACGAGATTCTTACAAAGTGAAAAACTCTGAAAGTATTAGCACAGTCTCATATATTTTAAATGCTCTTACTAATAATATTTAAGAGCGGGTAGTTCATCTCAAGTTAATCACTAGATAGTTGAAGCTATGCTCTTTTTGATCCTCATTTGATATTATTTCTACTTTCGTATATTTTATAATTAAGTTATTGTTGCACTCAGTATACCTATATACCCAATTATCTAACAATATATATGTATATTTATAATCACTACAAAAATTTAGGCCTTTTATAGCACATGAGCATAGCATTCACAAAAAAATGTTATCAATGTTTTTTTTCAATAACACAAGTGATAAAAATTTTCGTAAAGGTTACAAGTTAAAAATTTAAATACAAAGCTATATTTCTATTATCTTTTATCATTAACCTATAAACTATTACATAAGGCTATTTTTTTTTTTTAATTTGAAAATAATATCACATAATGCCTACTTTAGTAGCTTAAAAAAAAAAATTAGAAGCAACTTTTTAAGAACAAAATTAAGACAAAATCTAAGAAGTGAGAGAGGAATTTCCCCAGATTTGAAAATCTAAAAATTGGGACAAGGAATTTAAAGAGGCATCTCCCCAATCAGCTGCAACTCCAAATTTCCCTTGAACTGTTCAATCGAAGATAGCCCAGAGTTAGGCAGCTCTTCTCAGGAGAGGCCAGGCATAGAAGAGCCTCGCGCATCCGTTCTTACTGCACCTGATAAACCCAGCTTGCGTGACCCTTCTCGCGTTGACTTACTCATCTTCTCAGAAAGGCTTCACCTGGCTTGTGCTCATTTGAAGGTGTTGTTAAGATGGAGACAAATCTGAAATCGGGGGAGCACGTTGAGGACAAAAATACAAGGTTTTAGTATGTTGAGTTTTCAAACGAAATCCATGAAGATTAGAGTTGATGAGTTCCTAAATTCTTTAAAAACTTGGTATTAGGCTTGTTTTTTTTTTTTCTTGATATCAAGTTTTTGTTTTAAATCTTTTAGTCTAGGTAATTTGTTTTCTTTTATTTTTTTGTTTTTAATACTAACAATTGAATGCCTTTTGGTGAAGTCTGATCACTCTTGCCGGTGTCTTTGAAGTTTTGATGTAATGATAGGATTTAGTCAAAAAGTTCAGGTGATTGTACTTGATTTATTATAATTAATTTAACTTTTTTTCTAGATATTTGATGTGCTATGATAATAATAACCAATTATAGTAATCACCGTAGGATATTTGCTGGCCTTTCTAGAGGTTGCTTCTCTATCTTTGCTTGTATTGGAGAATGTACTCGTGAGCGTTATGATTTGTATAGAGAAATTTTGGAAAGGTCATATCTCAAGTCTTTATGGCCTTTCTTTTTTGTTATTTTTTTTTTTAAATGAGATATAGCCTTTTTCTGTTTTTAGCTTAATGTTTCTATATATTGTGTGAAAGGTAGAAACTGTTGCTGCTAATGATTTAGCCTAGGCTCATTGTTTGTATGAAATGTACACCAGTAACAGTTTCTATTCTATACAATTTGCAATCCTCTCATGTTTCTACTAGTTTTACTACTCTTTTCATGAGAACAATGGTTCATTGATGGCAGAATCTAGACAAACCTTTTAATTTTTTTCTTCTTGTAGCACTAAATTCTTACCTTTATAGAGTTTCACCATGACGTCTTAATGTAAATTTTCAGTATATTAGTTCAATCTTTAAGCACACAATTACATAATCAACCCACACACAGTGACTGGTAAAAGAAAAAAAAAAGGATACAATAGTTCAATACCAGTGAGGAAACTACATCTATCCTCTCTCTCTCTCTCTCTCTGTAGTATGTTCCAAAAATTTAACCGAAATGATAAACAAAATCCACGTAGCATATTTTATCTTTGTACTAGATATCCTATTCTAATTGTCATTTTAGATCGAAATACTATAGTCATGTTTAGAGCATGTTTCATGTGACTTTCCTTTTGTTATTAATAAGCAGTGCAAGTTTTACTTTCAAAAAAATAAAAGTTTTGTTTTCCTATTGCATACCCTACTTTTTTTTTAAGAGCGGAGAGGGGATCTTGTTATAGATTAATGAGTAGTTGCTAAAATATATATCTTAGTACTGCTCTCCACGTATAACAGACCTAGGGTAAGTATTTGTCTAACTTCTAGGTTCCTACTTTTGCTTTAGAGACACATTTATTAGCTCTTCAACTTCCAAATTATGGTTTTCCTTTACGAGTCATAATAGTACATCTATGACAATAGTATCTAAATCCTAATTGCTTGAACTTTAAATTTAGTTGTGCTAGAAATCTTTTCCTACTTGACTATTAGTAGTGGTTATATTTAAAGCATGCACTAGTCTAACTATTAGTTGATGATTGTACTGTATTTTGTATAAGAATGTGTTACAGTGAGTAACAAGACATTTAGAGGCTTAGCTTTATTGATGGAGTAGAGATGAATTGCTTTTGTGTCTTAATATTGTCCTCAATTTATACCGTTTTACTTATCGAACTTATTTACTAAAGTCGAAACAAATGGACATGAGGACGTTGGCAATAGGGAGTGCTATATTTTTCCAACCTATTTAATCAAACTATTATGGAAGGAAAAACTATGTTAGATCAACAAAAGGTTGTTTAAGAGTTTTAGTTTTTGATGTCTAATATTTTTTATATTATTTAATGATTCTCTTCCCCTAAATCAAATATTTGATCATTGAGACCTGATGCACGAGTTGGAGTTCAAAGTCAGTACTTCATGCTTTATACATGCTCCTATTTAGATATGTACTCTGACTTTTAGTCCCAGGCTCATAATATCAGTTGTATAAGTACATAATTACATTTGTGTAGATGTTTTATTTTTCATATTTAAGATATTAATGAATAAGAATATATGTTTTGTTAAAATGAACATGGCTCTATTCTAGTTCAAAAAGTAAGCATTGTTCTGTTTTACTAGAGTTGAATGAAGTTGGCTTTTCTTACTCTTATATCTTAATTGTTGGACTTATATTGTATAGGCATTAAACGGCAGCATACTTAGTAGCTTTTAGCTTTAGCATTTTGCTCATGTTCAAGGGAAATTGAAAAAACTCTCAGTGTCTTTTTAATTATTATTGCTAATATCACTATTGTGTTTTTTAACCAGTAACTGCTATTTTTCTCTTATGTTAGCTTTCGCTGTGATGAGAGCATTTTTTTTTTTTTGGTTTTGTTTTGTTTATTTTTCAAGTTGTTAGTTAGAAAGTCTTGAACATTGACTTAACTCATTTTCTTAATTAGTCAAATAAAGGTAATATGTCAGACAATCTCTTATATGTGTGTATATATATATATGTGTGTGTGTGTGTGTGTGTGTGTGTATCAGGAAAAATCTAAATAACTAGCTCTTTTAAATCTGATAGTGGAGAAAACTAACAATCTTTCTTAAGATATTGATGAGATTTTTACTGTGACTAGATATTGATACTTACAGGCATTGAGAATATTATTACGTTGGTCTAATAAAGCTTTCTGAGATGATTTCTCTACATTTTGGGACTTTAGTATTTTAGGGCTTGTATTTGAATTGATTTTAGATTTTCTTAAACACTTAACAATGAAGAATGTCTAATATTCCAAGTTACAAGAACACTAATCTTGCAGTTTTCACCATTGCTTACTTGGAGATAAGTTTTGCTTCAGCTTCTTCAATTATGGTTTTATGGGTGTCCTTCATTTTAGCCTGACTGGTTTGAAGATGCAGATTTGTGTTTCAAGTCATGAAGGGCTTTATGCAGGTTTTTTTTATTTTTTTCTTTATCAAGTGAAAAGAGTGACGCTTGACTACAAAGCTGAGAACTTGGAACTTTTCAGGATTTTAGCAAAATGTTAATTCAATAGGATAACAAATAATTCTTAATAGATAAAGTAATTTTTAACCAGGATTTTAGGTGAGGTCCATTCTTGACTTTCTCGGTGTTTGTTTGATTGACAGTCAAGAAGTTGGTTTTGATTAATGCAGAAGTTTATATAGAGGGCATTGGGAATCTAGCAAAACTATCTTATGCAGCCCCTATGATGGAGTAGGTCTTCTTATCCCATCATTGGTCTCTTGTGTAGTTAATTTTCTTTTTCTGACTCCTATATCAACTTAATTCGTTTTTATATTCAATTATAGCAGGAGTATTTTGGCTAAGAAAATTAGAGCACAAGTTCGACAATCGACATTACTCATTGAAAACTTTTGTGAAAAACTTTCGATGGTTATGTTTTGAAAGTTGGTGTTACTTTTTATTAGAGACCATATGTTTTATTTTAAAGTGTAAAAAACTTATATGTAAATCTCTTTAATTAGAAAATTGTGTATATTATATTATTTTATATAAATTACTTAAGTATTTGTGAATTGCCATATTTAAAGCATTCCTTAAAAGCAAGTAAATATTATTTATAGAATATAACATTTATTTAAAGCATAAGATGAGCTCTATTGAAATCAAATAATGACATTGAAAAAGTGCCATTAATGATAAGTAACAACAGGCAAAAAAATGCTATCGAAATATTTCTATAACAGCTTAAAAAAAAGCTATAAAATGGATTCTATAGGCTTCAAAAAACGCAATTAAATTACTTTCAGAGCATTCAAAGAATGCTATTAACACTTATTAAGAGTTTCTACAATACTTAAGAATGCTACAAAAGGGACTTTAATAGCATAAGGTATAATATTAAAAAAATACTATTAAAAATGGGGATTTTTATAGTGGAGGTTATCCTAAAATATGTCTAAATGCTATAAAAACTCTTTCACAGCATTCTTCGCTTGTTATGGAATTCTGTTTTTCTTGTAGTGACTATTATCACATAACTAAGAATAGAAGTATAAATATTTGTGATCTTTTGGCATTATTGTCTATTTTATTTTGTCTCTTTATTACTAAATATTTATTAATTATTTTTTTATTTCATATTTTATTTTAAATATATCATATAATTAGTTGAATAACAATATTATATTACCACAGTAATTCAAAAACGAAATATATAAAAATGAATAGATGTTTATCTATCGATAATATATATGTTCAACAATATTATTATTCATATATATCACATGACGCATAATAATACATGTATTTATTTCACTATTTGATCAATGTCTCACCACATCTGATCTAATTATTTGACCAGTGCCTTACTCATGTGATATTTATAATTTGATCGGTGCTTATTAATTAATTTTCTGATTTTTTATTGCCTATGTGTCACCTCATTCTCTGGTACACATATCATGTATGTCACGTTAACACTCATCAGTAAAAGTACCATATATATTTCTTAGGGTCTATAGTCATTGCATGCATATGTTCCCATCGAACTAGGAACAATTTATCATGTTTGTTTTTTCATTTTTTTCTTTCAAAATTTGTTTATAGGGTACATTATGTGAATGAATTTGTGATTGTCCTATTCTCAATAGTGTGCAATATAGTTACAAAGTTTATATACATCTTGTTAAAGTATGTCATTTTTATTGGATACAAGTTCAGGAATTCTTCGCAGCAAAACTTGGTAATTTTTTAAAATAGAGTTCAAATTGTATATGCTGAGAAGTATATTCCTCAATTTCCATATAGATTAGTACCATTAATTGTTCATAAGGATGAGGTAAAATTAAATAAAATAGTGTGAGCATTATATTAAATCGGCTTTGTATGTATAAGAAATAAACTAATCAACTATTAATTTTGCATAATGTTGATCTAAATTATTATTTTTTCAGACTTCTCTTAATAAAGTAAGAGAAAGGCTGATAATTAAATTCTAGAAAAATAACTTTAGAACTTGATACTATAGTGCTCATGCTTAGAAACTTAAATAAATGCAAAAGAAGTGCATTGCTTATAACTTTAAGAAAGGATCAAAAGAACCAACTATAAACATTGTACCAAAATCAAGTTGGCTTTACCTAGGGGACTATGAAACCCTCGTGAATTATGTTACTTCATGGACTATGTTGCTTAGTTCAGTGATAGGACCACTAAAACCTCTCATCAAATTACACATTATTCAAGATTCATACTAGTAATATCTCTTATTTTATAGTTTCTAGTTGATTTCATCACATCTTGCCAATTTATTTAGTGACAAAATTAATTCTGAGTTCATAAAAATTTCTAGCAAAAGAGAAAAGGTGGAAAAGGTTGGAAAACCATGAATCATATGATGCCCATTTCCCAAACGTTGTCGAATTAATACCTTGTGGTACTTATGTTTTTGTATTAACATTTTTACAATTTGCATTGAGAATTTAATCTATTGAATTTGCATTGCTACGCCAATAGGTGCTTTTCTTAACAGTTTTTGATCATGCAAGATGCATAATGAATAATGGAACTACTAATTAGATACTTCGCGTTGATTAACTTCTTAGCTTGATAAGTTAAATAGTTACCTTCTACAATATTTATAGGTTTTTTTTATGGCTCATGAGCTCTTCGCTTTCCAACCTGTACTACATCTTCTTGTAATTTTATAAAATAAATGGAAACCTTTCTTTTCTTAAAATAAGTTTTTAGGTGCTAATGCCTATATTGATTCCAAGGTGATGGCTATAAATACATAGATACTATTAGAAACAAAGATAATAATGTTTTTTTTTATAAGATTATTGATAAAGAGTAATGTTCACTCTCTCTCTCTCTCTCTCTCTCTCTCTCTCTCTTTTTCCTAGAAAAGATTGAATCCCATTTAGATTTGGGCATGATTTTGACTTAGTGAGAGGAAGGTTTGTGGGCTTTGTCTAGTTAAACTAGGGGAGATTTACTTGACTAGTAGTCTTTTGTTCTGGATTTACTTTTTTGGTAGCCTTCCTCATAATTACTTTTTTAGAAGTCCCCAATAAGCAAAAATACCAACTTGCCGCCCTTAACCCTATGACATTCATTTCTTTTTTTCTGTGGCTGCAACTAGTTTCTCTTCTTATATACCACTCTTTTTTCCTGAAAAAACAAAAGAAAAAGAGAGGTGAGAACGCGGATTTGCTATTTCTCTCACAAAACACCTAAAAATTAAGTGAAAACCACATATTCCTTTTTCTTTAAACCTCTAACCATTATTTCCCTAGCTATAAAACTGACTCACCCATTCTACATCATTGAAATGCCAAAAAACTTGGTCATTTGCAAAAAATAGCTCAACACCTATATGAAAGGAAGTTACATACTAAGATTAAACTCCTTGCTTATCCATTTGACACCATCAAGATTGAGGAAGATGAAGGTCGTTAGTGATGGCATTTTAACTGGCTGAATCGTATATCAACATCGATGGCAAGAAAGATGAAGAAGAAACATACTAAGAGGGTCATAAAGCATATAGACAAAAAGATACTTTTTTTTATTTGATAATTTGGTAAATAGGTATGATTTGAGAGAATTTTTCATGTGCGATTAAATAATTTGCGATTTAGGTCATTTGGATGCATATAAATGTTTTTGTAACCCTAGAAAATGGATTTTATATTGGATTGTTTTCTAGTGGTACGATGTATTGTCACTTTTGTTGTAAATGTCACTGATTTTAGTCACTAGATTTTGTGACTGTCATAAGTCTTACGACTAGAATTCATATACAATATCTGTGACACTAATTCCTTGATTTATGAAAGACTAAAGTAAAAGGCAAACAATAAGTGACAATAGTAGATTAGGGAGACCAAGACAACAAGCCGAGTCTGAAGGCATTGTAAACAAATTGTGACTCTAAGCCACAATTTTGTGACTATGAGTCACATTTATGACTACATTCCACATTAACTTTAACTTAATGACGATAATTTCTTTGACAATCTTTCCTTGTTTTATGAAAGGCAAAGATGAGTAAAAGGCAACCAATTACCTACAGTAATAGGTTGGAGAGTAATAGGTTGGAGAGAACGAAGATGACAAAACATTTTTGAAGGTAAATTAATAAATTGTGATTGTATATCACAAATTTGTGACTTAGAGTCTCAATTGTGACCATATGTTACATTAATTTGACATAATCACAACAATATTTTTGATACTCTTTCACTGATTTATGAAAGGTTAAGATGAGCAAAAGGAAACCAATAATCTGTAACAATAAATTGGAGAAAAAAAAGGACAACAAGGGAGGTAGTCTTGAAGGTAAATTAAGAATTTGTGACTTTAAGCCACAATTTTCGTGACTTATAGTCACAACAGGTTAGGGAGGATGAGCACCACCAGCTAGCTTTGAAGTATAACTAAAAATTATGAATGTGAATTTATGAGACTTAGTGTCACAATTATGACTACATACTCTTGTTTTTGTCCAAAATATGAAGAAAAAATCCAAAACAAAATAAACTTTACAAGTAACGAAATTTTATCAGAACTAAAAGAGAGAGAAAAAAAGAGAGAGGAGGAACTGGGCGAATGAGAATGGAAGAGAGAGTGAGAAAGAAGGATAGTAAGAAAGTGACACTTTATTTACTCTATCCCATTATAGATACTATTTTGGTCATAATAATTATTATAATTCTCAAGAATAACACTGCCCATTTCTACAAAAATAATAACACCAAACTACAATTAGTCAACAAATAACAATAAAGGGAAACATATTATGTGACAAGATCTCACTATATTATTGACAATATGTAATAAAAATTATGACAAAGTATAACAAATAGTACAACACATAGTCACACAAATTGCGACTATTTCTAATATTGTTTTTCCATATCTACAAGGAAATATATTTTTAACAATAATTATCAATAGTTTAAAATATGTGACAAAAGGACACAAAAATTGTGAAATTTCTAACTATATTTGTTCATATCTAGAAGGAAAAATATTTTTAACTATAATACTCTGTCATTTGGCACATGGTCACATAAATTTTGACAAAACATCACAAAAATTGTGATTATTTATAACACTATTTTTCTAGATTTGGAAAAATATATATTTTTAGTCGTAGTTATCACTAGATCGATATCATATCACCTTATACAAGTGTTATCTAGTTAATTATAACCCCAAATAAGAATTTAGTGAAAAAAGCACAGACATTCATCATGTTTTCGTCCAAAATATAAAGAAGGAATCTAAGATAAAATAGACTCACAAAGAATAAGGCTTCACTAAAATTGAGAGAGTGTGTGTGTGTATGCGTGGATAAGAAGCTTTCAAAAAAAGAGACACACTTATTATCAGATCTAAGAAAGAGTTGGCTAGATAAGAATTAAGCTTTCAAGATACACACACTTGTTGAGAGAGAGAGAGAGAGAGAGAGAGAGAGAGAGAGTTGGCCAGAGGAGAAGGACAAACATAGAGAAGAAATACTAAGTTCAGGTGGAAGAGATAGAGTGGAGATTGTGTGAGTTTGGAAAGAAAAAAGAAAATGGTAGGAGAAATAGAAAGAAAATGATGGAAGATTTTTGGACTTTTGACCTGAAAAGATAAAATGGCAAAAAAGAGTATTTTAGGAAAGAAATTTATTTCTCTTTTCAAATACTACTATAAAAATAATAATTTGCTATTAGAAATATAAATTTGAGAAAGGCTACTAAAAACATAAGTCTATGCAAAAAGACATAAATTTTCCTTAAACTAGACTAGAATCATTTAGATTCAAAAGGCTTGATTTTCTAAAAAGGCACAATAAAGATGGCCACTTCTATAATAATAATTTTCTCACTCATCTCCAATCTCTCATTTTCTCTTTCATCTTTTTATTTCTCAACTTTCTCTCTCATATTTTAATTTCTCTACTTTCTCTCTCATTATTCTCTATTTATTTACCATGTATTCAAAATTCAACATCATCTTTCAATGTGAGTATTTTTGCATTATTTTTTTATTTTCACTTTTAAAATTAAAAAGTAATGTTTGCCAAATATATTTCTGTTTTGCTTTTAATTTTTAACAACAAAAACAAATAAAAGAAAGTACTTCTACTTTTTCCTATTATTGGACCTTTTCCTTGCATTAGAAATGATAATGGGATGGATTAGTGACGGTTTTTTAATTATCATCCCCATCTTTAAAAGTCAATCATAATATCATACCTACCCCCTTAACAATTCTTTAGATGCAGGGATGACGGTGCATATATTAGCCAACGAATAACGGGAAAAAACTATTCTTACTTATTATCCATTGATAATAATAAAATATTGAAAAAATTAAGATGAAAATACTAAATCTTTTTCATAATTAACGAAACATCAGACACAACAATATACTAATAATTATAGATTCTAAAATTTAAATATATAAGTACGTATAACTCTCCAAATCTATTATTTTATCAAATACATAAGAGTATAAATAGTGTAAAATTTAATACATATCTTTATTTATAATAATTTTTCTATGTGAATATATATATATCAGGGCGGGTACGGTACGGATTATATTAATATTGTCTCTGCATTATACTCGCATATTAACGGTGCGGTTATTCTCCACCCCTGGTCATTTTTCCTGCGTGAGTTATTTTTTCCTTCCCTGTTCATATTGAATAACCACAGATACTCATAACTATGAGTTATATTGTCATCTCTAACTACAAGAGGTAGCTTTGGCATAAACAAATGAGAGAATTCCATGTGAAAAAAATGTATTTGAAGATAAAAATGAATCATTTTGTGCAAGTCTATAGTGTCCACGGTATTACGCATTATCAAATTTATTTATTGAGATATATCCTTACATGGAATTCAAATGTAAATATATAGTATATGTTGACAAAGAAGGACGAAAAAAACGTATCTAATGACTGATCTTGTCTAAAGTAGTTTAGGGTCTGCTTGGTTTCACTGCCACTTTCAGTTTTTTGTTTATTTAAATAAAAAAAATAGAAATATTTTATTAAAACCTACTTGGCTATTTTATTTTTAGTTTTTGTTTTTAAAAATTGTTACCACTATTTTGAAAAAAAAAATTATAATAGGAAAAAGTCGATACCATTATTTTTTAAAACAAAAAACAAAAATAAATACACGAATGAAGAGCCCCTGAGCCTTTACGAACAGAACGAGCCTTAACCACTCTGTACTCCGGTGATTGCTCGTCTCTTCCAGTGACCATCTTCTCCTCTGGTGACTTTCTTCTATTGCAGTGAGATTCTTTTTCCAAATTTCTTTAGTTATTGTATGATTTGGATTTGAACTCCTAATTTCTATCTTTTATTGTATAAGAGTAATGTATAATCACCATGCACCAATGGATTCCTGTGTTTTGTGCTCATTGTGTTTGATTTCATTATTTATTTTTTGTAAATTTATGGTTGATATGCTAAATTGATTATTAATGCAAGTAAGGTATTTGACAAAATGCTTAAGAGGAAATTGGATCATTTTGTCATTCTTGGAGCTTTGAGCTTTGTGAAATATGTAAAGTACTTTGAGCTAAATAGACACAACATAAAGTTGGAAAAGGGTTTAGATTCTCACTAAGAATAGAAGGAGAAAATTACTTAATTCTATGTTTGTTCTTCCTTCTGATTCTTTTGTCTTATGCTCTAATTTATGCTTTTGTTTTATAAAAGCACTGTTGTAGTTTTTTTTTTTTTAAGGCAATCCTAACATAGCTTTTCGGTTTCTTGAAGAACTCCTAAAACTCAACTTAGGTTTATAAGGAAGAAAGTGGAGCCTTTTTTATTAGTTACCTATCAGCCTAAGGTGCTAGTTCGTCAACATATTTTAAACTTTATTGTGGGAAAATGTTATTTATTAGGTTGATCAAGTTTTGTTTCTTCTCACACATATATCTATCATCTTATGGTTTCAAGTTAAGGAAAGGACAAATGCAAGAAATTCTTATGAACATCAACTTATGAATTCTGCAAGCAAATAAAAGTCATTCGAAATATTTTAATAGCTTGGAAAGACCAATAGACTCATCTAAGAGTGCTATTTTGTTTGCAAATTCTAGTAAAATTTTCATGTTTTGAAGTTATACTTTCAAAATATTTTCACTTTTTTTACTTGAGTTACACTGACTAATTATCCAATAAGTAAATATCTTTATACTCTGCTAGGAGTATGTCTATTATTTAGGTGGAGCGTGCATTTGTGTAGAGATATTGCTAAAAGATAGTTTTAAAAATATAAATTCTAGTAGATATTAATAAATATGAATCTAATTTTTCTAATTTTTTTTGTTTTATACTCTATTTTCTTAGAGGATTCAACATATGCTTTTTCTCTTTTTGTTACTTTTGTGTCTTATTAGAGGAGAATAAGGAACATAAGACTTTATCGACCATATAAATTCTGTATGAATCTTTTGTGCTGAAAGATTCTCATTTTTCTTTCCTTTGAAGGTTTGTTTGGCTGGGCAAATATTTAGTTGGTCATAGTTTCATAATAGTATATCTCTATAGATTACATTAAATCTAATAATACAGTAAAGTCTATGATCATTTTGGAAATTGGTGTAAGAGTGTAGTTAGACACAGTTTTGCAGCAACCCTCACCTGCCAAACTCCCTAAACTTTGATAACTTTGATCTAGCTCTACTGATTTTCCTAACCAATATAGTGTTATAGTGTGAATTATTTGAATCGAGATAATCTTAAAGCCTTCTAAGGTTCTTTGTTTGTTTATGTGGGGAAGCTTTTCATTTATTTATTTCTTTTGAATCTTTTAATGAAAGTCTATGTAGTCTGAGTTAGGCAATATATAGCTAGATATCTATATTACTTCTAACTGATTTAAAAGTCCTAGTATTTGCTATGTGCTCTCTACATAGCATTTACTTGCTCTTCTACATGCTTCACAAATACGTTAAGTAACTTGCTACTGTAGACTTGATTCTTCTTCATTTTTTTCAGCTTGAAATGCTAGTAAGTATCTGTAGCTTCTAATGTTTCTTTGATAGTTCAGAACCTAGTTACCTTCTTTAATTTAAGTAGACTTAAATTATAAGAAAGCCTGCGAGACTTTGTAGGATAAAAAGGTGATAAGCTAGGAATACCTGATTGTAAAGTTTTAGTTATCTTTCGTATTGGTCTTATTAATAAGAATGCATGAAAATTTTCTTGTATGGTTAAGTGCAAATTTCTTGAGTTGTGAACTGTTTAAAAGTTTAATTTAGAATGGTTCTTGAACATAATTGGTAGATTGTTGTAGATGGAACCAATAGAAAGTCATGGTAATATTCTTGAAGATATTGATGATGTTACCATATGGTCCTAAAAGCATGGAGAGATTTTTATTAATCTTATAGAGATATAGGTTATAAAAGGAAATCGATGTACTACAACATTCTCAAAATCTGCATGGCATCGAATGTATGGAATCGAATTTGTGACAAACTTATTGCACAAGCCAAAAGAAATTACAATGGCACTAAGGAGCAAGTTTAACGAGTTATAGTAAATTTGGATGATGATTTAGAAAGTGCTGATAATACTTCGAAAAAGAGAAGCAAGTCAGATACTATGTCTAACTCTCAACATGGAAAGAGACAAAGTGTGACATCCGCTTTAGCATCGGCCTTACTATCAATATCTGAAAATTCTAAGAAAAAAACAGATTTTTTTGAAAGATCAATGATGTATGCTCCTCATGGATCTCAGTCACATGGGAACGGCTCTTGTCCTTCTCCATGTCATGGTTTTTCTTCTTATTATGCATCTACTCAATGTTACAAGTCTCTTCGACCTTCTTAACTTCACGATAGTGGCTCTACTACTAGGATAAATTGTAACTAGTTAAAGGAGAATGTTGCCATATTAAACGAAGTTGAGGAATAAGTAGAGAAGTATCTGCAAAAGCTATCAAAAAGTTTGAAAATGAAGTGTGGAGAGCATTATTTTTGGAGATACCTGAGAATAGAAGAAAAGATTAGGTGTTGAACTTAAAATGAATAATTTTAGAATTGACTAGATATCATGCATTGGCAACTCTTAAAACTATCTTCTTTAGGGTTGCTTAGATAACTTTGTGATTATAGTTTTGGATCTTTTTTATTTTTTATTTGATAGAATATTCTTGGATCTTTTATATTTTTACTTAGTTTATTACTAATGCTACAATTTAGTTATGATGTTTACGTTGTTATTTCTATAAATATGCTTAGATCTTTTTATTATTATATTGTTCATATTTTAATTATCATTTAATATTAGGTCATATCATCTCAAGATGTTGTGTATTTCAACAATAATATTGTGCTCGGTGATGACTCAAAGGATGATCTAGTCTAAGTATTAATGCTTTATTCTTTGGGATCTTATATACCAAAGGAGTTGTGTAGAGATTCTATACTTTCAAGACATGGATATATTTTTGAAGTATTGAATGGTCATAGAAATCATTATTTCAATAGTTTTAGAATAGAAAAGAATGTGTTTAAAGCATTATGTAATGTGCTAAAGGAAAAAAATTTCTTAAAAGATTCAAAATATATTCTCGTGAAGGAGCAGATAGCTATATTTTTATATATTATTTCTCAATATGAGCAACATCGAGTGACTATTGAGCGATTTCAATACTCAGGCGAAATAATATCTCATCGTTTTAGGAAAGTGTTGAAAGCAATTTGTCATTTGGGCAAAGAAATAATTACTCCTCCTACTTTTGACACAACTCCTCTAGAAATTCGATTTAATCAAAAGTACTATCCATTCTTCAAGGTACATAGTATTTCTTTGAGGCCTAATTTACTTCTTCATATGTATTATTTATTGTAATGACTAGTTAATTTTATATTTTATAGAATTGTGTTGAAGATATTGATTGAACTCATGAATCAGCACATGTTCTAATCAATAACCACATATTATGTTGTAGAAGAAAAGTAGTGCCTACTCAAAATATTATGTGTACATATTCATTCGATATGCGATTAACCTATGTTCTTACATAATGGGAAGGGATAGTAAATGATGAAAGAATTCTTCTAGAGTTTGTGACAAATTCTTAAAATGGGTTTCTTATGCCACCACTTGGTAAGATGGTTATGAACTTTAATGTAAGTTTGAACGTATTATAAATTTTATATTTGTATAAATCAACACTAACATAAATTGTTTTTTTTTATATAGGAAAATACTATTTGGTTGACTCTAGGTATACTAATATGCATGGTTTTCTTGCCTCGTATCGTAGAGAGCAGTACCATAGAAGTTAGTTTGAAAGAGGTTATCCTTAAGAGCAAGAAGAGCTTTTACTTATGCATATTCCTCACTCAGAATAACTATTGAGCAGTGTTTCGGAGTATTAAAAGCTCGTTTTATGATTTTGAAGCAAATGACTCCTTATAACTTAAGCACACAACAATATATTGTGATAGCTTGTTGCACTATTCACAATTTTATTAAGAGTAATGCTACTAGAGATGAATTATTTGATGGAATTGATACTAGTAGTTATGAAACAAGGACAAATAATGATAGTAGAGGTAACTAATACATTTCAAATTATTGGTGCATCTCGCGTTGTTTAGTTAAACATTTTAATATATAATAAGCATATAAATATATTTTAATATGGGCACCTATCCAGTAGGTTTTTTTTTTTTTACCTATGCATAGGTATCAATTTGGTAGCATGCACATTTTTTTATTGTAAAAAATAAGAGAGAGAAAGAGTATTAATAATGCTCGTTTTTTCATGTACTTCATTATATACCTACCCAAAGGAAAAAAAAAAACCTATTGGAATGACAACCTTTTAATATATATCTTATATATGTGTATATATAAATATATATATGTATGGCACGTACGTATATGTATACATGTATAATTTAGATGTTTACTATTTTCAAGTTATGTATTTCTTTTAATAAATTTAGTATTTTTTTAGTAATTTTTATAAATAATTTATAAATAAAAAATAAAAATAAAATTTACCAATTATATTTATATTTTTTATTTTTAAAAACAAAAGTAAAAGCAAAATTTACCAATCATATATTTAACTTTTAAAATCTGAAAACAGAAATAAAACTTTCACTTTCAATTGTCAATTTTAAAAAACAAAAACCTCTAATTGAATCCAACCGATCCTTACCTATTAAAAATTTCAATAAGGCCAACAGGCAATATTGATATTAATAAATATTGTTTAAAAAACTCAATTTCAACGTACATTTGTACTGTTTTCTTAAAAGTAAAGTAAAAGTGCCTCATATAACGAGCTTTCTTTTTTCTTAACACCGCCACATCTCACAAACGACGAAATCACTTCTCTCTCAAAACACCAAAAAGCAATGTCGGGATACCCACAGCCGCCTTCAGGCTACGGCTACGGCGCGCCGCCGCCGCCACAGAAAGAACAGTACCACCAAGACCACCACAACTACCAGCCCTCGCCGCAGTACGCGACCCCTTACGCGCCGCCGTCGGCGCCGTACAAGCCGGACAAGCCCCCAAAGGAGGGGTACTCCTCCTACGGGGCTGGCTCCGGCTCAGGAGGCGCGTACCCTCCACCGCCGGGGTACGCGAGCCCGTTCGCGTCGCTGGTGCCGTCGTCGTTCCCCCCGGGCACGGATCCGAACGTGGTGGCTTGCTTCCAGGTGGCGGACCAGGATGGGAGCGGCTTCATCGACGACAAGGAGCTGCAGAGGGCCATCTCTTCTTACAACCAGAGCTTCAGCTTGAGGACGGTTCATCTTCTCATGTATCTCTTCACCAATTCCAACGCCAGGAAGATCGGTACCCTCGTCTCTCTCCCTCTAAAAAATTATATCTTGAATTGGAATTAGGGTTTTGGAGTCTTTAATTGGTGAATTTGGGGTTTTTTTGGGGGGAGGGGTTTGATTTTGGATATGGAATGAGCTGAGGTTGAGCCGGGACTCAGATTTTTGGGGCCGATGCTTGAGGTCGCTGGGTGGTGTTGAACCCGGGGTACGAAGTTTTGAAATGACTGATATACCCTTGCTGCTTGTCGCTTTTTACATCCTGCCCTTTTCATTATCTAATACTATTTTGTTAGTTTTCTTGGGTCGATTTTTCGGTCCTCCGCGTTGTGTATACAATATCAATGAATTTTTTAATTCGGATAAGAAATATCCATGATGCTCTTCCACCGAAAAAAAAAAAAAATGAAAAAAGAAATATCCATGAGGCTCATGTGCATCAGTGCATGTAATAACCTTAAAGGCTTAAACGGTAAAGTCAAAAAGTCTGGGGCCCCAAGATCAAGAGTGTTAAGTAGGCCCCGTGGATTTATGCACGTGCTCCGCACATTGCTTTTTTTTTTTCTTTTTTTTTTTTCAATCAAGGCCGTTCGGTCTTTATTTGGGAAAAAGTCTACTCCTAAGGGGAGAGAGAGTTGGAAACTAGTAATTAAAATCTGAGTTTGTGCCTAAATGTAATTATGTTTTTTTGGTTTATAGTGTTTCACTTTGGTCCTTGACTCCTTGGACACTTATTCGGTTTAACTTGTCTAACGTCCTTAAATTTAAGGGCACAATAAGTCCAACATTGGTCCTTAAACTCTGAAAAAATCTTCATTTTTGTCCCTTTTCCGAAAAAATATTTCATGGAAGCTGTTTAAAAGGACTAAAATGGTACATTTTGAATAGTATAAGAATCAATGAAAAATTTTAAAACTTAATAACTAAAGTGAGACTTCAACAATAGTTTAAGGATCAACAGAGTTATTTATCAAAAAAAAAAAAAAAAAATTGCAGGAAGGTTTAAATTTAAATTGCCCAGGAATGTACTTATATTTCTTTTTTTTTTTTAAAATTAATTTAATTTAATTTAGCCCTAAGGAATTCACTGCGTTGTTTTAAATTGCCAAGTAATGTACTTATATTTCTTTACTTAATTTAATTTTAGGCCCAAAGGAATTCACTGCGTTGTTCTACAGTCTTCAGAGTTGGAGGGTAAGCCCAAAAAAGAAAAAAGGATTTCAAAGTAAAAATTATCTTTTTATTTTTCTTGTTTTATTGAGATAAGACAATGGTGTTTGTGTTGCAATGAATAGGGAATATTTGAGCAATTTGATAGGGACAGGAGTGGCAGAATTGACTTGAATGAGTTGAGGGACGCACTTTTGAGCCTGGGATTTGCGGTGTCGCCAACGGTTTTGGAATTGCTGGTCTCTAAGTTCGACAAAACCGGAGGCCATAGCAAGGCCATTGAATATGATAACTTCATTGAGTGCGTTCCCATTTCTCTCTCTTTTTTTTTTTTTTTTTTCCAACCTTTTCCTTGCATTAGATTTAGTTTTTTCTCTTACGATTTTTTTGTCTTATCGATCTCTAAACGGCTTCTTTTTGGTGTTTAAATCAGGTGCTGTCTCACTGTTAAGGTAAATGTCTCAGTTCGAGAATTTGTTTATTGATTTGTTGTTCTTACTTTTGTTGAGTATCTAAACTTTGTGTTTTTTTATTATTCTTTCTTGCCCCTTTTTGCTTTCAGGGATTGACGGAGAAATTCAAGGAGAAGGATGTCAAGTACTCTGGTTCTGCAACTTTCACTTACGAGGCTTTCATGCTCACCGTCCTCCCCTTCCTAATTGCTTAATTAGGGTGTTAGTAAAGCCCTTTGGATTCCTGGTTTTGGGTTATGTGATATATGGTGTAATATGTAGTATCTATAACAGTTTATCTACCATACCGGGTATATGTGCTCAAAAGCTTTGCTGTATTAATAATGTTGAGAATTTGGCTTAACCATCTGATCTGCATGTCTGATTCTAGTAGTTTTGCTCGAGTTGTGTTGAGTTTTTTTTGCATATCTGTCGTCATAAAAGTTTCACTGAAATAGTCCTTTAGAGAACGGTTTTTCTAGAGTATTTTTGACCCTTACATTCAACGTTATAGTATTGATCAAAACCTAAGGGGTGTTCAGAGCTTGGGGGCTTGGAAAGGGTTCCTTTTGTTCAACGAAATGGTGTTTAGAGCTTGGTGGGGCTTGAAAGGGTACCATCTTTTCCCAACTTAAACTTCTATATTACCACATTTTTTGAGGATGTGAAATTGAT
>JXTB01000903.1:0-19484 GCA_002914805.1 Parasponia andersonii | reverse complement strand
GCTTCGAAGAAGAGTGGCATGGCCGGATTAGATTCATCACTGGACACGACGACCGCGCCGGACCCTTCACCGATTGAGACCCCGGGGCTAGGCTGAATGACCGGGGCTTTCGGAGTTCGATCTGGCGGACCAGAAGCAGGGATAAGCTCCGCGGCACCGGGAGCAGACGTAGAGGGCCCATCCTTTTCTGCAGCAAGCATTTCCAGCACGTCCGATGGATATATAATTTTGATCTCATCCCCGAGCTGCTGCATGTAGTGCTTGATAAAGTAGTGGTCCCTCTCGACGCCTTTCTGATCGTCAAATTGGTCTGGTGTCACCACCTCGGCATGGTTTTCAAATTCTCTGTTCTCCCAGCCAGACCTATAACTTTCCGCAGAAAGAACGTCCACCTGCTTTTGGTACCTTATTTTCAACTTCTCCGTATCCGCCAGTCTGTCCTTCAGCGCCGCCAATCTAAGCTCTGCCTGCGGCTGCGATAAGTCGACCAATAAAGAATTAATACCAGCAAGGTCCGCGCAATGTTTACGAGATGCCTCCACCTGAGCACCCATCAGATTTTTATGATCCAGAAAGAGATGTCGGTTTACCTCGTGGGACCGATCGAGCCTGCGTTGCAGAGCATGGGCTTCTAGCTTAGCTGCCGCCTCGGCTTTCCTCGCTTTCTTGGCATCCTCGATAGCCTGATCTCGAGCGATGAAGGTCAGTCCCATCTCCGCCCCCGCACTCTGAAGCTCTTGCTCTTTGATCCTCAGCTCGCCTTGAGCCAATCTGGCGGCTTCGGATTGAGCAAGCAGGTCGGCCTTTGCCTGAGCTAATTTCGCCGCTAGCTCCTCGCTCCTGGCTTTTTCGACACTCATGGCGTGCGCCACCGCACTGCTAACCCTCGCTTCTTCGAGGCCCCGGTATATGTCGAAGTCAGACCTCAAGTCGGCGAGGGCGGCCACGCAGCGCTCGGCCAGTGCGGAACGGGAGCTCAGCTCTTCAGTCAGACCCTTGACACGAGCAGAGTAGAAAGACCGGATGGCGGACAGCTGCAAATTAAGCAACAAAGGAGGGGGTCGGCAATTATCAAAGACGTTGAAGAAACATAAAAACACACAAGTGTGACAAACCTGCGCGAGAGCGTGGGTAGTGAGAAGCTCAACATTCTCCGGAGTAAGGGCCTCCAGCTCAGGCTCCGTGGCTGGATTATCCCTTTGTGCACCATCCGCACCCAGGGAACGCGGCCCCTCCTCGACGGCCATAAGGGCATCCTCCCCATCCGCCGGGCACGCCTCCGGAGCAGAAGCGATAGGGGCAGAGGAAGACCTGGGACCATCAGGGGCGCCGCCGAGCACAGGGGGAGGAGTTATACCTCCTCCGGTCTGGCCGCCGCGCGTTGACCTTTTCCTCCTTAGAAGGGTCAGCGTCGCCCCATCATCGTCACTATCAGACGAGAGGACAACCCTGCCCCTCTTCTCTGCCCGGCTCTCTTCCTCATTTGCCGAGCCAACCTCGCGTTGCCACTTTGTAGGGGCCGGAGGAGGGGAGGAGAGTCTGGATTTCAGTCTCGGAACTCCCCCACTGAGCTCGGCGATCTCTCCACCGAGGCTAACGGCACTCGATTTCGAGCCGGAGTCAGGGTGGGGGAGATCACTCCTGCAGACCCCCTGGTCGGACCAGGCGTCGTCACTTCCCCGTGCATGATTAGAAGGGTAGACGGCCCCCCGGCTGGAGATCCGCTGGCGTCGGGGCGGCCGCTGATTCTGCTCCCCCCGTATGCACCATGAGGCGCCGGCCAGCGGACGCCTTGACTTGAGCTTTTGACGCCGCGGCTCTCCCTTTGATGGGAGAAGGACCGGCTGACAGGCCCATCTCAGAGCCTGTGGAAAATAAACGACGAGGTTAGTCTGTGGTCACGGCCCGACCCACAAAGATTCAAAGATTTAAAAAAAACTTACCCCTAACCCTTTTGGGGGCGGCATTTTCTCCCTCGCGGAGCCTGACGCACTCCACAGCCATAAGCTTCACGGCCTCCTCGAGTTCGTGATTGGACGGCGCTACCAGATCGTTGGTGCCCGCCAGTTGGCTTGATGCCGCAACCTGCTGACTCACCATGGTGATCCGGTCACTTTCATCCCGGCGAAATCGATTTAGGGAGGAGGCGTCGAGCCGACTCCTCAGGTGCTTGGTGATGACCCAGGTATCTAAAGGAAAGGGGAGGTATGAGACCATCCTGGGCATCAGGTTCATCGTCAGGGGGTTGAGGACGGCTTGAATGTGCCGACATTCCCTCGGGGAGCTAAAAATTATGATCCCCTCCAGACTTTTGAGCCGCCCCGCCGACAGGTGCGGCTCAAACCTGCTTTCTTCGGCTGAGGCTGCACAGGGCAAAGTAACATGAGCAATAAAATCATTAGAGAACTCAGACCCAAAGATCATAGTCTGATACTTACTCTGCAGGAAGACTGAGGGGACTTGGAAATGCTCTCCGTTCACCCAGGGGGAGCACCACGCCCCTCCAACGGCATAAAACCTGGCATGAGAGTCCCATTATTTGTCTGACCACGGCAGCCCCCAAAAGATGTGGCACCCAGGCAGCGGCTGGAGATAGAAAGTGAGGTAGGAGCCCCTTCTTGGGAATGAGAACGAGTTTATAAGCATAGAAGACCACCTCCAGGTCGATATGCATGTTATAGATAACTGACAGGGCAGAGAGCCCCATCGGAATCATAATCCCGTTTGCATTCAGCTGCATCGGGTGGATCCCCGTCAGGGCAAAAAATTGATGGATTAGAGGGGGAAGAGGGAATCACAGGCAGTCCAGATGCTTCCTGCCCAGGATGATGGAACCCTCGGGGGCGCAGGGCCGAAGGTACCAGTCTGTGGGACCTTTGACTCGTTGAAGCGTCACTCCTCTGGGGAAGCAGAGTTGCCTCCTCAATGAGTCTAACTCTGAATCCGTAACAGATTGCAATTCATGATTTTGATTCGAAGCCATTGTTCCGAGAAACGACTAGGAGAATGAGAGTCTTTGGAAGAGAAGGAAGCATAAACCTTGGGGAGTTGTGAGATTGGGGTGATTGAAAATTTTGGTAAAACGGCAGATAAACACAGCTGCGGCTTTTAAAGGGGAGAAGCCGGACAGTTTTTCTGGAAGAGGAAAGAATAAAAGAAACTGAGCAGTCAAAATTTCAAAATTCAAACAGATCTCGTGATGAGAGATGGCGTATCACCGCATCGGGAAAAGGGAGCCACGTGCGTCCCTCAGGTTGGAGAAGCGAAGAGACGGTTTCCCCACTTGATAGACACGAACCTATCAAGTAGGGAAATGGGGGCAGTTGTGGGACCCGTTCCCGAACCTTGTGCCACGAGGAAGGCCACGCGGATCGCACATGATCTCACCATCGGCCTTTGGGCCGTCCAAGGTTAGGGCCGAACCCGTCGCTGATCCCAGACGGTCCAGCCAGTCAGACCCCAACCACGACAGCTGGGGGTCAGAGGCTCCGAGGGTCTGCTATCTGGGAACAGCGGCCCTTATCTCAACAGGCATAAGGGTCAGAAGCCCCAAGGGTCCCATCACTGACCCCAGACGGTCCGACCAGTCAAACCCCAACCACGACAGCTGGGGGTCAGAGGCCCCGAGGGTCTGCTATCTGGGAATAGCGGCCCTTATCTCAACAGGCGGAAGGGTCAGAAGCCCCAAGGGTCTCATCACTGACCCCAGACGGTCCGGCCAGTCAGACTCCAACCACGACAGCTGGGGGTCAGAGGCCCTGAGGGTCTGCTATCTGGGAACAGCGGCCCTTATCTCAACAGTCAGAAGGGTCAGGAGCCCCAAAGGTCTTCAGTCTGGATACAATGGAAAGCAACCCACGGCTCCAGACCCAGACAGAGCATTTAATGCGATGCTGGTTAGGTGTGTGTACTAGGGACAGGCCATCCTGACAGAACGCGATTTGCGCAAATCTTACTCCTGACAGATTGAAGCCGTAGGAGGCGGCGAAAATCAGGCCACGGTAGCACAAAGGAGATTACAGAAATCTCGGCCCGTGACTGTTAAAAAAGATCTTGAAGTGAAAGGTACTCATTCCTGCAAGGGAGAACCAAGCTGTTCACTATCTCAGGACTACATATATAGAAGTCATGCGTTTCCGAGAAGGGCATGTATGCTAAAAACAACAGATATATATATATATATAAGAAAGTCTGTGAACAAAAAACAGATAGATATTCATACACAAATATATTTTCCTTGCTACCTAACATAAAGAAAAACCACTGATTTAAGCATCGGAGAGTCTTTGCAGGTAGCCACTCCCGCCTCTCCGATCCTGCTTGGAGTTCAGGGAACTTTGAGATAGCAAGAACATGTGGACAATTGGAGAGTACAGCGTCAGCAGTTCAAGACACATGGACAGCTGGTAGCCACCCCCGCCTCTCCGATCCTGCTTGGAGTTCAGGGAACTTTGAGATAGCAAGAACACGTGGACAATTGGAGAGTACAGCGTCAGCAGTTCAAGACACGTGGACAACTGGTGAGAAACCGCTCCAACACTTATGTTCAACGAAACGGAGTCTAGAGCTTGAGGGCTTGAAAAGGGTACCGTTTTATCCCACTCAAACTTCTGTTTTTATTAGGAAAAGTACCACATTTGTTGATGGTGTAAAATTCGTGTTTGATTCTCTATGAGTGCTCATCGCATCATACAGTGCAAAGCACAACTCATTAGATACACTGAGTCACCGACACACTAAGTAACTCTACTACCAAACTCTCTTCTTTCCTACAGGCAAGAGGCAAGAATGAGTGGACGGTTTTTTGCGTGTCTTTTTGTTTTTCAAGGAATGATGAAAGCTGGCACATAATGTATAATTCATCGAATCTATGAAATGTTACCATTACGGCATTGTAATACATTATCTTATTAAACAGATTGACACGCAACTGAATACCCTTTCTGCATTACATGCACGTGAAATCTGGAACTTTATACTAAATATTAACTTGTAGAACCATTGCTATAATTAGCAATGATGTGTCACCAAATTTACATCACCACAAGTATAACAAGACATAATTATTATCCATATGCAAAACATAGGCATTGCCGCATTGGTGTGTCATTTATTAGAATTAGGATATTATACTGTGCTCAACATTATAATGGGTTAGTCTCGTTTTTATTGATGTATTATAATTTTAGATTTGTGTTAGACTTATTTTATTAATTAAAATTACTCAATAATAAAATTACATGGTGCATATAGTATTGTTATATACATGGTGCATATAGTATTGTTCTATCTATTACGTGGTGTGTGTCACATGTGTGGCAGTTAGGCAAACTGATCGTTACTTATTAACCATCTGACTCGAATTGCTTTTTCTCTGCTCTTGATTTTGGTTTTTCTTGAAACTTAATGAAAGTAATTTTGACTGGAAATCTATCTCTGTGGATGGATGTTTGTCCAGAATATTTTCGTTGCTTATGAGTTAACTTATAATAAATTATCAAAACGGGTATATACATTGGGGGCTAGAAAATGTTACTCTCGCTCGTTTAACTCGAATAATGCAACGTAGGTCTTCGTTTTTATTAGGAAAATTTACCAAAATGATTGGTGGAGCTTAGATAGGTCACTGTTCAAAAGGCAAAAAGCTCAACTCATTAGACACAAACTAATGGCAAATAAGTACCTTTTGGCAAGTCTTTTCGTCGTAAGGCTTTCTAGCTTTGAGGCACGGTTGTACTCAAGAGTCGAGCTAGTGGACTCGTTTTTGTGGTTACCATTCAATCTTGAAGAGAATCGTGTATATATATATATATATATATTTTTTTTTTTGAAACTTCTCTTTGTAGTTCTGATACTTTACAAGTGGATACATCACCTTTTCTTTTGTTATTTTCCTCCATTTTGTAAGTTGCTTACTGACAATACAACAAGCAAGTGAAATGAATGAACACTGCTATTCGTTATCATTGGTTATCTTTTACGGTGAAGTAAAACCACACCCGAAAAAAAAAAAGGGCTGATTCCTACATTTATTTTGTAGCCCTTCTGATACAAGACCACATAGTTGATATGTAATACTTTTTGCAAGAAAAAAAAAAACAATAATTTAGTTTCATGTTGTTCCGCGATAGCTCTGGTCATTGTCACATAACATTGATAGGCAAGATTTTTTTTCCTTTTTTTTTTTACTAGGAAGATTCTGCAAAATGCAGAATGATTCTTTTATGTTTCTCATTCTACTATTAGCTAGAACACAAGTTTAAAACTTTCAATCGAACGCTTGATCCATGGTTACGGTAATGGATCAAGTTTCTGTCATTTAGTTATTTTACTTCTTATTTTTGAAAAAAAGAAAAAGAAAGGAGAGAAAGAGACAACAAAACGGGAACTGGGTTCGATTAATAAATAGAAAACAAAGAAAGCTGAATGCAAAAGCAGCAGGAAAAAAAAAAAGAAAGAAAGAAAGAAAATCCTTTTCGTAATATTAAACAGCTTAGTTCTGTTTTCTTAAGCCCAGATTAATAAACTATCTAGTGATATGAGAAATGAGAGAATCCAACTCCTTCCGAGAAACTCCTCCTTCAGCAGTAGCCTTCCTCAACTCACCACCCAATTCCTCAGCCCTCTTCCTAATCTCATCTCCTTCATTTGAAGCCATTAGTCTCTTGACAACTTTCTCAATAACTGAAGATTTCACCAAGTCCTCGCCCTTTCCCCATTCTCTGACAGCTAAACCAACTTTAAGAAACTCGGTAATCAAAACAGCATTCATAGGCTGATCTGAGTGCATTGGCCAAGCCACTATGGGCACTCCAAGGCTCATACTTTCCAAGCAAGAGTTCCACCCGCAATGACTCATAAACCCACCTGTTGAAGGGTGCCCCAAAATCTCCAACTGGGGCACCCATTCCCTCACCACCATTCCCATTCCCTTAACTCTTTCCTCGAATCCTTTTGGAAGCTGAGGTCTTCTAACGCTTTCTTCATCAAAAATGTCTCCTTTATCTGCATCTCTCAGAACCCAGATGAAATTTACTTCACTTTTCTCCAACCCAATTGCTATTTCTTCGATCTGTTTGTCTTCCAAGAAAGTTGTGGTCCCAAAAGAGACGTACAAAACAGAGTTAGGCCTCTGTTTTTTCAGCCACTCTAAGTTATAATCTCTCTCCGAATCGTCATTGATGGAGTCAAGTGGCCTCTTCTTGAAGATTGTTACAGTCTCTAAAGGCCCAATTGCCCAAAGCTTCGTATTGTCATCATTTTCTCGCTCTTTCTCGAGAATGAAGTCGAGAAAATCGCTTTCTATAAGCCTGCAAGTGTTGTAAAGATGCCCCGATTTGTTGACTTTCAGTAATGGAATTTGGTCAGCTAAGAAAGCTTCAAACCTGGGATCTATACTCTCTATTAAGGATGGAATCTTGGGCTGATTATCATGATCAACCCCCGAGTCTCCTCCTTCCATGGCGTCTCGGAGAGAACTGAACTTAGAAATGGCTGAGATGCAATGGAAAAGGTAGGCTTCCGAGTTGGGGACTAGAGAAGCAGAGTCCTGAACGACAAAACTCATCAAAGAGTCGTGGATAACGACAACTCTTTTGGCTGTCGTTGAGAGCTTTGTGAGGAGATCCGAAAAGGGTCGGCGAAGGTGAACACAGGCTTCGAAAGCGGGCATGAGATGTGAAGGGAAGTTACTAGGGGTTTTGGAGGGTTGAGGAGAGAGGAAGTGTGGAGTTTGAAGGTCATGGAATTGGACTTTGGTTAAGTGGTGAAGAGCGTTTGAAGCTCGAGACTTGACTTGGGAGTTGTGGAGAGCAGTGGCCACATAGTGGACTGGGATGTCGTATGAGGAAACGACATGGGAGAGCTGAAGGAGTTGGTTGAGATGGCTTTGAGCTGGGAATGGGACGATTACCACCAAAACTGGTGATGATGATGATAAAGATGAAGATTGTTTTGGGCTATGATCTTGTGAAGTCGCCATGGATGAAGTTGCGCGTGTCCTTTTTCTTTTTCAGCTCAAGTTGCGCGTTCGCTGTCTAAATTTACTAAAGAGAGACTGACAATGACTACCGTTGGAATACGGTTCACATGGAATTGCGATACTTTGCGGTCAAATTCTGCACCAAATATTCTTGTTTTCGTAACATGGGGTCGAACAACAATCCTATACTGGGGACCAAAAATTAAACAAAAAAACTTCAAGAAAGTTTCAATGGAGAGCCACCTACCTCTCCTCTTCAGAGACTATTTTTAAAACCACTCGTTCTATTTAAATTAAAAAATTAATTTCTATTTATTATATACCTCTAATTATTTCTATATTACCACTCAATTTAATTTTATGTTTTCTTTTTCCGCCCACACTTTCTTGAGTTACTAGCCTCTTTTTTTTCATTTATTTTTTGGCCCACGATGAAATTGTTGGTTTTAAAATGATTTTCATAACAAAAGATTGATCTAGAAACAATAAAAAATTTTCTCAAAACAACTAATTATACGAATACATAGTATTAATTTATAATAAATAAAAACATACAAAGAGAATAGATCTAATATTTTTTGTAGCCTATCAGAGAATCTTAACTTTTCTGTCTTCTAAATTACGATCTTTTAATCCAAACTTCAAGCACAATTGGATGAGCGTATAAGTGTTTTCTTAAACTCACATTTTAAACCCTTACAATAATTTCAACATATGAGATTGCAAGAGTTTGTTTTACAGAAAATAAGAAGACTGTCTTATTTCTCTCTTCGTTATAGAGACCCCTGTAAAAATTAATATGTCGTATCTCTAGTATCTACGAGAGTTTTATTTANTAGACAAATAATTTATCTAGACAAAGTATACAGTAACAGAAATAATGTAATATCCAGTATAATATTTGTAAGAGGTGAACTTTGGGACCTATGGATTTGTAATTTAAGCTCTAATAAATTATGATAATTAATTAAATTTAATTAATTGATCTAATTTATTAATTCCAGTATTACTCCACTAAAAATCTAGAATTGCATTCTTGAAATTACAGAATTAATTTACTCAGATAACATCTAGCAGTCTATCGATTTAATCATTACATATAATTCAATTCTCCATAGATAATTCATAACTGAAGGTAAGTCATGTTCCGTTTACCTCTCCAATTACATCTTTATCCTTGTGTACCATTGATTCTCCAATGAACAATTAATTTATAGATCTATTATAAATTGAGTACTCAAACAGTTCAAGTCCTGAATCAATACATAAGAGAATCATTTTTTTAACTTCCTAATGGAAAGAATGGATTCCATATCTGTAAGTTACATTCTCAGCTACTCATCTCATCATACTCCCAAGATATAATTATTACGATCTGTTTAAAAAACAAACCTTTAATAAGTATGTTAAAGATCATAATGCTATAAAAATGAGTCTATAACTACTCAAGATTAAGATTGATTTATATATGATCATCTAGTGACATTATTTGAACTCTCAACATTTAACAGAATTTATGTGAGATTCAAATCATGTCTGATCTAGTCCTATATAATCAAATAATATAAAGTACCTCTATTGTGATGTCAACACATCAATAGTCTAGATAAGACTATTACATTCTCAACGTTAATGAACCATACTAATAATATTTAATTAAAGATATCATACTTTAATTAATTATCACGGGCTATGTTTAGTTTATTATCCATAAATTTAATCCTCATATATATAATACTTATATACTAAATTTATGGTCACATAAATAAACTATGGATTTTCTGATATTTAAAGACATACCAATTATGCACAAATTCAAATAGAAAATATTATTTTATTAATTTAACAAATATCTAAAATATACATGCTTTTAGGGCATAAACCCTAACAATCTCCTACTTACCCTAAAGTAGGTAAGACACGTCTCTCAATCCTAAACCCTCCAAGTGACTTTTAAAAGTCTTCACTGGAAGAGTCTTTGTAAAAGTATCAGCAATGTTGTTTTCGGATTCTATCTTCATAATTGTCACGTCTCCTTGATGTACTCTTTCTTTAATCAGATGATACTTCCTTTCTATAAGCTTTCCTCTCTCGTGACTTCTTGTTTCTTTTGAATTCGCCACCGCTCTACTGTTGTTACAGTATAAAGTCAATGGCTTATCTATATTTAGAATAATTTCTAAATCAGTAAAGAACTTTCTGAGCCAGACTACTTCCTTAGCTGCTATGTATTCTGCTTCCACTGTAGAATTTGCAGTGCTAGAATGTTTAATACTTTTCCAGACAATAGCTCCATCACCAAGAGTGAACAATGATCCAGACATCGACTTTCGAGTATTTTTGTTTTATTGAAAATCAGAATCAGTGTAATCAGTAGGAATCAAGTCCTGAATTGAATAAACCAGTATATAATTTCTCATTCTCCTAAGATACTTGAGAATATGCTTTACTGCTATCTAGTGATCTAATCCTAGATTTGATTGAAAACGACTGACTATCCCTACTATGTAGCATATGTCAGGCCTAGTATACAACATGACGTACATAAGGTTGTCAACTTCAGATGCATAAAGTACTCGTACTATATCCTCTTTCTTCTTGAGGTGTCTTGAGATATTGGTCATTGGAAAGAATAACTTCGTGTTGAGAAGGTAACTATCCTTTCTTGAAGTTTCACATCGAAAAACGAATGAGTACCTTATCAATATAAGATACTTGAGACAGTGCCAAAAGTCTGTTCTTATGATTTCGAATAATCTGGATCTCAAGCACATAACTTACTTCTCCTAACTCTTTCATTTGAAATTACTTGGCTAGCCACTTTTTTATATCAAATAATATTTCTACAACATTCTGAATGAGCAAAATATCATCTATATAAAGAACTAGGAAGACCACTTTCTTGTCTTTGATGTACTTGTATACACAAGATTCATCAACATTTTGATTGAAACTATAAAACTTGATCATTTCATCAAATCTTAGATTCCATGATCTTGAAGCTTGCTTAAGTCTATAAATGAATTTAAGTAGCTTGTAGATTTTCTGCTCTTAACCTTTAGCTAAAAACCTTCTAGTTATACCATGTAGTTGCTTTCTTCAAGATAGCTATTCAAAAAGCTGTCTTGATGTCAATTTATCATATTTTATAATCTAAAAATACAGTAATGGATAAGAGGATACATATAGATTTAAACATGGCTGCTGATGAGAAAGTCTCTTCATAATCAACTCCTTCTTTTTGGGTATAACCTTTTACCAGTAACCTAGTCTTAAACGTTTCAACTTCTTCATCTACACTTCTTTTTCTTTTATAGATCCATTTACATCTAATGGGCCTAACATCTTCAGATGGATCTACAAATTCCCAGACAAAATTAGAATATATGGAGTCCATTTCTTGGTTCAAACCCTCTTGCTATTTTTCTTTATCAAAATCTTCTATTGCATACTTGTATGTCAATGAGTCATCTTGGCTACTATTGGAAACAGCAACATATACTTCTCCAAGTTCCTTGTAGTGAGCTGGTAATCTAATAATCCTCTCACTACGTCGAGTTGCTAAGATATTCTGATCTGGAATAGTAGTCTTTTGTCATTCAATAACTATTATTGGTTGTGGTCTGATTTGTTCAGAAATTAATTCCTCTTGTACAACTTTACTTCGAGGTTTAAATTTTTCATATAGTCTTTTTCAAAAAAAGTAGTATTTGTCGATACAAATACATTTTTCTCTTAAGGATTATAAAACAAACCTCCTCTTTGTACTTTTTGGATAACCTACAAATAAACAAACCTCTATGCGTAATTCTAGCTTCCCAGTCTTTCTTTTTAGTACACGTGTTGGGCACTCCTATATGCAAATGTGACGTAAACTAGGTTTGCACTCATTCTACAACTCTAAAGGTATCTTAGACTTGGAAGGTACAGTATTCAAAATATAAGTATTGGTTTGTAGTGTATAACCCCAGAATAAGAGAGGTAGGGAAGAGTAGCTCATCATTAGTTAAACCAATAAGGCAAAATTCGGTTTCTCTTTTCTATAACACCATTATTTTATGGTGTTCTAGATGCTGTGAGTTGAGATAAGATGTCATTCTCTAGCAAGTGATCCTTGAATTTATTATCAAGTTATTCACCTCATCGATCTGATCGAAGAGTTTTTAATAACTTACTTAATTACTTTTCAACTTCTGCTGTAAATTCTTTGAACTTTTTAAAGGTTTCAGATTTTCTTTATATTAGGTACATGGATCCATATCGTGAATAATCATTAATAAATGTGACAAAGTATTCGTAACTACCTCTTATTTGTACATTTAATGGATAACATACATCACTATGCATAAGCTTAAGGTGTTTTTTGGCCCTTTTTCCCTTTCTTAATAAAGGATTTTTAGTCATTTTTCCTTCTAGATAAGATTCACAAACTGGTAGAGTGCCAACTTTTACTTCTCTTAAAGTACCATACTTTTCAAGTTTATTTTGTCCTATCTAGATTGATATGCCCTTACCTAAGGTACCAAAGATATGTATTGTCATTATGAGAAACTTTTTGCTTTTTAGGTTTGCGATGTTCTACTTTAACTATTTCGATATTAAGTAATGATTGTCCGTCCAACCTTAACATATAAAGTCTATTCTCCATTTTTGTAGAACAAATATTTAAACCATTTCTAGAAATAATAATCTCATTATTAAGAAAAAAACACCAAACATTTGTTCAAATAGTCTTGACATAGAAATCAAGTTTCTACAAAAATCGGGAATAAAATAAAAATTGTTCAATAATAAAAATTTATTCCTAAAATGAAGACGAATGACTCCCACTACTTTTGCCGAAACTTTGGCTCCATTACCTACTCTCTTCGTGAATTCCCCATCAGTAAGCTCCTTTGAAGAACTAAGCATCTAAAAAGGAGAACAAATATGATTAGTGGCTCCTGAATCAACTATCCAAGGAGATATATCAAATAAATCTTCTTCTACTAAACAAGCTTCTAAAGCAAGCAAATCATATTTACCTTTTTCTTCTCTTTCAATTCGGGGAGATACTTGTTACAGTTTTTTTTCCAATGCCCTTCAACTTCGTAGTGAAAATTTTTCCTTAGGTTTTTTGTCCTTAGAGTTATTCTTCTTGATGTTTGTGTCACCCTTCTTGCTCTTTTTAGGCTTAGACCCAGAGGCATCCCTACTCTTCCTCTTCTTGTTTTTGTTAAAGGTAGAGAGATTTTTTTTTCAGCAGTTGCTTCAGCAATAATTGCTAAACCGTCTTTACCTTTATCTTTCGATAGTAATTCGAAGGTTTGTAATTCATTGAGCAGTTGAGTCATTATATAATTCAATTTTTTCATAACATAGTTACTCTTGAACTAAAGAAAAATAGGTGGGAGTGATTCCAGAATCATACTCGCTTGGGTGTGGTCATCAATTATAGCTACGTGAATTTCAGCCTCTCCAAAATAATTGATCATGTTCAAAATATGATCTCTCACTGAAGTTTCTCTCTTCATCTTCGCATTCATAGCCTTTTAATGGCGTCATCACATGGCATGGAGGGACTCTATTATCTCATAAGTAGTCTCCATCCTTTCGTGCTTAGCTCTAAGCACATTGGTTATACCTATTAACATGTTACAACGAGCTTTATTATTGGCATGTGTCCATTTTTCATAGTTTTCTCTTGTAGCATGAGTAGCATTAGTGATAAGTTGTGGAGGACATTCCTCTGTAAGCACAAACTTGTAGTTTTCACTAATAAGCACGATATTCATATTACTTTTCCACTTGATAAAATTATCTCCAGTTAATTTTTTATTTACGAGTAAAGCAATAATAAGATTCGAAGTTGACATATTTGCTGAAATTAAATAAATAAAACAACATTCAAAATTTTTGAAAATAAATATCACAAAGAATTCGGAATAGTAAACGTGATGCATGATGCAAATAAGTAAATATATAAACTTAATTATTAATTCCACAATAATTCAATTTTCTCTAATTAGGTGTTATCGTAGGATAGGTCATATAATTATTAATTGAATTGAGACATTCTCAATTAATAAATAAAATATCAAAATATCTCATATTTTCTTTTATTTATTAACTATCATTTTATGGTCAGGATACTATTAATAGTTTAATTGTATCCTCATGAGTATGACCTATTATTTCAGATTATAGCAACTTAACTCAAAATTGTTACCTTAGGGTAGGTCAATTTTTAAATACATTCTAAAATCCTATCTCTTAGAAATTATGCCTTACCATTAATTTAAATGGATACTCTCCATAGGGAGGACGAAATCTAGAGACGCTAATTAAATCTTACAGTGCTTAATTAATAATAGAGACCGTGGGACATTTTGTCATATATCCTCTCCCATTTATTATTTCAAAAACTTATGTATTTTTACTAATAAACATCTAATATTTTATTTAACCTAGTTGTTATGTCTACTATAATTTTTTAGGTTAAACTATTAGTCCAATCTTATTGGTCTTAAGTAAATTACTAGATTTTCTAAAAATCTAAATTTATTATTATAGAAATAATTTGGCTAATCTAGTTAATAAGGATAATTTAAATTAAATAAGTGTGGTAATACCAAAATTTAACTATTAAACTTAAATCGTATTATTCAATTTTTATTCCTATTTAATTATTACTCTAATTAAATTAGTCATATTCTAACTAAATTATGAATGATGAATTGCATGAATATAACATGTATGTATGACATTCATAAATGATTACGAGTGAGTATAATGAATTACGTGTTATAATGCACGGTCATATTATATATATATCACATATAATATAACAATAAAATAAAATAACAATAATATTTAGCTGGATCCTTTAAAAAATTACAACCCAATAAAATTATAAAATTATAAAAAATCAAAGGCATGTAAGCTAGAAAGCTATCTACTGGTTTTCTTGGGCCTCTTCTTCTTTTCTGATATTTTTACAAATCAAATTTGTAAAAGGTGATATTTCTATAAATACTTTACAAAACTAGCCTAATCCATATGATTATCTAAAAATCATTTGAGCCTGGGCATAGACTTTGGCCTTTTTTTTTTAATCGTAAACTTTATATATATATAATATTAAGTAATATATATCATATATATTAATATATATATATTATATAAAAAAACATTTTTTTATATGCCAAAACCGTAACTTTTTTTGGTTTACGTAAGATGTAATATATGCATATATATTATATATTAATTATATATTTTTTATTAAACTATTTACTAAATGATATGTTATTACATATATATGTTATATTTAAATTTTTTTTTGTGACTTCTTTGGGGCATCAGGTTAGCTTCAAGTGGAAATATCTTTATCATCTTCTTTGTATATTACAAGGAAAAAGAAAGAAAAACAAAGCAAAGCCTATACCCAAAATTAGAGTTTATATATTTTGATCTAATCAAAATAAATTGCAAAAAATTAAAACCTAAGGGACCCTATAATTAACGACCAAATACCAACAATTCATCCATCATATGATAACTCATCCAAATAAAAAATAATGCAATACCCATCCATGTATATAAATAATTAATATTATATACTCATATAACCACTCTAGTGCCAATTATTGGTTTTAAAACGATTTTCGTAGCAAGAGATTGGTCTAGGAACAGTAAAAAAATTTCTCAAAATAATTGATTATATGAATGCATAGTGTTAATTCATAGCAAATAGAAACATACAAACATAATAGATCTAACACCTCTTATAGCCTATCAGCAGATCCTAGCTTTTTTGTCTTCTAAATCACGATTTTTCAATTTAATGCATAAACACAACTGGATGAACGAGTGGACGTGGCATAAAATTTTTTAAACTCGCATTTTAGGCCTTCGCAATATTCTCAACACATGAGATTGCAAGAGTTTATTCTACAGAGAATAGGAAGACTCTCGTATTTTTCTCTCTAAGTTATAAAGGCTCTGTAGAAAATAATATATCGTATTTCTAGTATCTGCTAGGGTTTTCTTTATATATATATATATATATATATATATATATATATATATATATATATTAGTTTACGTTTAAACCGTAAGTTCCTCTCTTTCTTTCTTTTTTTATTCAAATGTAAGATTATATATATAAGTTTAAATTAATTAATCTAATTAATTATTTAATATATATATATCTCAAAAAAAATTTAATCAATTTCCTAAATTATTATTTATATAATTATTTAATAATTAGATATTTTTAAATTCAAAATTTAAACAAAATAGAAAACTTATCTCTCCATAAATTTAAATTAATTAATTCAAAATTAATTAATAATAATTATTAATTATTATAGACAAACAATTCATCTAGACAAAGTGTGCAGTAACAGAAATAATATAATATCCAATACAATGTTTATAAGGCGTGGAATTAGGGACCTATGGGCCTATAATTCAAGCTCCAATAAATTATGACAACTAATTATACTCTTTAATTAATTTGTCTAATTTATTAATTCCAGTATTACTCTACTAAAAATCTAGAATCGCACTCTTGAAGTTACAGAATTAATTTACTCAGAAAACATCTAGCAGTCTATCGATTTAATCATTACATATAATTCAATCCTCCATAAATAATTCATAATTGGAGCTAGGTCATGTTATGTTTACCTCTCTAATTATATCATTATCCTTGTGTACCATTGATTCTCCATTGAACAATTAATTTATAAATTTATTATAAATTGAGTATTCAAACTGTTCAAGTCGTGAATCAATATACAAGAGAATCATCTTTCTAATTTCCTGATAGAAGGAATGGATTTCATATTTGTAAGTTACATTCTCAGCTACTCATCTCATCATACTCCTATGATACAAGCATTTCGACCTACTTAAAGAACAAATCTTTAATAAGTATGTTAAAGAATATAATGTTATAAATAGAAGTCTATAATTACTCAAGATTAAGATTGATTTATATATGATCATCTAGTGATATTATTTGAACTTTCAACAGTTAACGGAATTTATATGAGATTCAAATCATGTCTGGTCTGGTCCTATATAATCAAATAATATAAAGTATCTCCATTGTGATGTCAACACATCAATAGTCCAAATAAGACTATTACATTCGCAATGTTAATAGATTGTACTAATAATATTTAATTAAAGATCTCATAGTTTAATTAATTATTATGGACTATGTTTAGCTTATTATCCATAAATTTAATCCTCATGTAAATAATACTTATATACTAAATTTATGGTCACATAAATAAAATAGGAATTTTCTGATATTTAAAGACATAACAATTATGCATAAATTCAAATAGAAAAATATTATTTTATTAATTCAGCAAATATCCAAAATATACATGTTTTTAGGGTATAAATCCTAATAGAAATTGGAATGCAAACTAACTTATTCTTAATTTGATTGTCAAGTAATGCTAAGGACAACTTATCTCTCAGCCTCTTAGGCTCTACCTTAATTTTTTAACACTTATCTTCTTTACTTTTTCAAACAAAGAACACAAATATTAAGTCTTGATATTTTAACTTATTTATCAAATGTTCCACCCTTTATAATTTGCACTCATAATTATAACTTTGCCACTCCAAGTACAACTATGCACTTAGATCTCACTAGGTCCTCAATCCTTTCCATTCTCCAACAGCTAAACCTAATTTAAGAAACTCAATAATGAAAACAGCATTCATAGGCTGATCTATGTGCATTGACCAAGCTACTGTGGGCACTCCAAGGCTTATACTTTCCATACTAGAGTTCCACCTATAATGACTCATAAGCCCACTTGAAGATGGGTGCCCCAAAATCTCCAACTGGGGCATCAATTCCCTCACCACTATTCCCATTCCCTTAACTCTTTCCTTGAACCCTTTTGGAAGCTGAGGTCTTCTAACTCATCCTCCATAAAAACATCTCCTTTATCTGTATCTCTCAAAACCTAGATGAATTTTACTTCACTTTTCTCTAGCCCAATAGCCTTCTTCAATCTGTTTGTCTTCCAAGAAAATTGTGGTCCCAAAAGAGACGTACTAAATAGAGTTTCAGCCATGCCAAGTAATAAACTTTCTCACAATTGTCATCGGTGAAATTAAGTGGATTCTTCTTAAAGATTGTTACTGTTTCCAATGGCCCAATAGTCCAATTTTTCAACTTTTCATTATTTTCTCACTCATTCTCGAGAATGTAGTCTAGAAAATCTCTTTCTATGAGCCTAGAAGTATTGTAAACATGGCAAGATTTGTTAACTTTCAAATATTAGATGAATTAGATTTATAGGAATTGTAATTACCTATGTAGATAATAGATATCCGCTGTATAAATATGTCCATTATTGTGTAATACGTGTACAGGGGTTATGTTATTGTATCCTTTTCTATATTTTATAAAGTTGTACCTCTTGTACTGAATTCAATAAGGAAATACAAAAACAATTCTTCTACAATTTCTTTGATTATTTTGCTTATTCTTTCCTCTATCATCTACAATCTTCTCCAACATTTTTTCTATCTTTGTATTAGAGCTTTATTCGATCCAATTGACATCTCATTGTGCTATCTCCTCTAATTCCTCCGCTGTAACAAATACCCCCTTACCTACTACCACAATTCCTACACCTAATATAAACACTTCTTTTCTTTCATTAATTTTTTTTAGAAAAACCAAAATGACAAACCTCAAACCTTCTCGTCGAATGTGTTGGACGAGGATCAGATGGTGATCCCAGCAAATACAAAAGAAAAAAGGATCAGATTGTGAAAATGGTGTTTTTGGTTGGAGGACATGACCGGAAGGAAGCGCCAAGCCGATCCCAGTCCAATGTACATAGTCCCTAACATCTTTTTTTCGCTTGAAGGTGCGACGCTTTATCCAATTAGTTGGTTAGCTTGAATAATATCAAATTTTAATTTTGTTTTATAATCATATGCTATATTGAAGGGCATCTGAATCGTGTTTTTTTTTTTTTTTTTTTTTTAAATTATAGATACATGATGTTCTTAAAATAATAACCAAAAAGTCCTTATTTTAGTCTTATTTTGGGTATTGTGGATAAAGATATTTATTGTGTGCTTGTTTTTCAGGATATATTTGTTATAAAATTTGAATCTTGTTCTTCAAATCTAAAAACAAGTTTTATATAAGAAGTTGAAATGATAAAATATTTATCTTTCCTACTTTTTATAAAAAGATTGTTTTGAGATTTAAATAAAAGAATTTGAATCTTTTACTAAACATATTTTTTCGATGATTCGGCTGAACTGCCCGAGCAGGTTGAGTAGACTTGCTTTTGTTCTTTCATGTGTTATGTTCTAGTGGACATTTATCTAACGATCTTTATGGCAATTCCATGTCTGATATGGAACAATCTTTTGGTAATATTTTCAGAATTCGGATCCTGGATGATACCCTCACGCCTTTCAAGATGCACTAATTGCTTGGAATCACCTTGACCCGTTTCCTTTTGAGTAT
>JXTB01000902.1:47522-72726 GCA_002914805.1 Parasponia andersonii | reverse complement strand
ACCTATTTCCCTCTTCTTGTAGGTTTCCTTTATAGTGTTTTCGTGTTTCCCTTTTCCTATAGGTTTCCTGTTTGTTAAGGAAAACTGGACGGAGAAAGTCGCACAAAAACCTGCGGAAGAGGTCGCATATAAGCATCATGGAGGAAGTCGCATATATCCTTCTTGGAGGAGGTCGCATATAAAACTTATGCGACCTTAGGATTTTAGACCGCATAACAATAATCAATTAATGTATCTCATAATTAAAGAGAATACGAAATTTATAAAGCCGAACAGAAAATTAGATTTTGTACTTCTTGTCAATGAAAGAAAGAAGTTCGTCAAAAGAAACCCAATGCATTAATCAAACCAGTGTTTTTGCACAAAAGCATGGTCATAAATCATACTTCAGTGAGCGAAGTCATTTTGAAATCGAAAAATC
Organism: Parasponia andersonii; assembly: GCA_002914805.1. Classification (NCBI taxonomy): domain Eukaryota; kingdom Viridiplantae; phylum Streptophyta; class Magnoliopsida; order Rosales; family Cannabaceae; genus Trema; species Trema andersonii. Next base: position 72,305 of record JXTB01000902.1, on the reverse strand, counting down.
TTGCCACTAGATTGATCGGCCAAAATTTGGAGAAAATTGGAACTTAAAATTCGAAGAAACTCAAACCGATGCAACAAAAAAAACAACGAAATATCAGAGTATCTAAACCAATCAGTGTCGAAGGTTGTCTGGCTAGAAATCAAAGAAAAACTTAGAAGAAACTCGAAGCTAAATCTGTCGGCCAAAATTTGGAGAAGATTAGAGTCCAATATTCAAAGAAAATCAAAGTTAGATGCCCAAACGTCTAGTCTAAGTGTTTGTCTCCTAGAAAAATTCACAAGGAAGGGTCGACAATAAACCAAACTTGCAAAACACCCGTTCTTTAATTATGCATCTATACTTAGTGGTAGAATAGTAAAATCGGTTCTTATAAATTTAGAAAAGGGATATTAAAGTTACAAAAATTAAAAAGAGCTAAATATACTCTTTTTTTGCATTATCTCAATCTCACTTCTTCACGTATAAATTTCATTACATATTAAAATATTAAAAATTATAAAAATTAGAAAAGGCTAAATACATTTTTTCTCACTTTCTAATCTCACTATCTAACACCTAATTTCTAGTATCCAATTTAATATTTAATAATACAATAGAATCTATAGATCAAACAGTGAAAATATAAGAGTGCAAAAAGAATGTTAAAAAAATTATCCAACCAGCATTCCTCTATAAATTAACATAGGGCCCAAAAAGGGCCATCGATGTATAGTTTGTTAAAATACAAAAGTGGTACATACCTTAACATACAAGTCTAAAAGTTGCATCCATCAAAATATTCTTGAGAAATTAAGGTAAATAGAAGTGTTTTACCTCCACTTTAGGAGTATTTTTCATAATTTCATTTTTGGGAGCAAAAAATTTATGTGATACCAAATTGTGTGACCACCTGTCACAATTTTTTGATAGTTTGTCATCTAAATTTTTTTTAAATAATTTTTTTAAAAATAAGAAATTTTATTTTCCATTGTTACTAACTTCAGAGTAGTCACGATTTGTGACTCCTGATCACAATTTTTAAACTCAAGGTCATAGTATATTTTATGTCATTAAGAACATTGTAACATTTTATTGCCGTAATTTTTATAATCTTGACGTGTTATCGTGATTTATGACTCTCAGTAATAAAATTTGCACCAATATTACAAAAGAAAGATAAATATTATTCCATATTGGCCAACAATGACTTAGTAACATTTGTCTAATATAATTTAATTTTCTAAGAAAAATAATGACATTTTCTCTATTAGTAGTCAATATATGTGATACTAATAGTCATATAATTCATGATAGTCATAATTTTTGTGCCATATAACCCTGATTTGTGACCACTAGTTACAAATTTTATGTTTATCATACAAAAGTAAAATAAGCATTCACATTAGATAATAAATTCAATGGTTTTATATATATTTGTGGTACTAATATACATAATTCATTACAATCATAATTTTGTGCAACAAGACTTAATTTGTGACTATTAGTCATAAAATTTGTCTTTTTTGCAAAAATTGTCATAATTTGTGACGACAATACATAGAAAATTTGTCATTATCACAAATCAATCTAACAAACACAAAAATTAGTCCCAAAATTCATTTACAGTCACAAATTCAGTCCAAAATTATTCCAGAAACACATAACATTATACTTTCCTCTTAATCTTCGTAATTTTTCGGCACAATTTGTGACCATTCATCGTACAGAAAAACTATCATTGTCACAAATCAATCTAACACACAAAAATCAATTCCAAAATCGTTTAAAAAGTAGACAACATTCCACTCATTAATTATTACATAAACAGAGGTCATCCCCAAGTAACAACTTCATTCAAACACATAGAATTCATTGCATGACTACAAAGTGAAATTCATTACATGACTACAAAGTGAAAGACTTCATTCAGGCAATTTATTAAGCGGAAGAGAGACAAAGCATAATAAAGAGTTAAAAGCTATCCAAAAAAAAAGTAGCTAATTATTTTTTCTCCGAAACCTGTGCGAAAGTTCTTGGTGGCTACTCGAGTTAGAGCTAAGATGTACACGGCGGAGATGTGCACGGCTTGAGATGGATGTGTCAACAGAAATCATATAGTTGGAGTCGGAGATGTAGGCGTGGCCGCTGGAGCTAGTGGCTGAAGTCGAGGCCTTAAGAGCAGGAGAGGTCAACTTGGTTGGTGGCTTTTGGGATCGAGTCGACTCATTGAGTTCATGAGGGTGGTAGAGAGGAGGAAGCATTGGACAAGGTGGAGGTGGGTTGGGCTTGGTCAGCTTGGGAGAGTCGAGTGATTGGGCTATACGACGACTTGGGTGGCCATTGGAGGAAAAAGAGCAATTTAGGTTTAGGTTGGGTGAGGAGAGTTTGGCATTAGATAATGAGTGATTTTGGCTAGGAAGGTATTTTGGTATTTTATCTCCTCTAGGACTCCGAAAAGAAATTTTGAGAATCAATCGAAAAAAAAAAAAAAAAAAGAAAAACAAGCAAACAAACTATTTACCGACCTAAAAACAAACATACCTCTAGAAAAATTTTGTAATCGTAATCCTAAATCTCATGAACCTCNCTCTTCTTACTTTCCCAATATTCTCTTATGGGGGGCTTTCTGCCATAAATTTGGGCCTCTGTGGCTGAAGGCCCCGGGTGAGCTTTATGGCGGGAAATAACGCCCATTTTCTAAGGTTTTGCCATTAATCGTTAACATTTTATTAAAAGTTTTCCTTTTAAAATCGGCAAATTCGAAAAAACAGAGTGAGAGAGAGAGAGAGATGAGGAGCGAGAGAGCTTGGGGTCTACGGCCATGTCTTCTAGAATTCCTCATCGAATCTGCTCAGGTAATTGGTAATCCATCTTCCTTTCCTTTTTTTTTTTTCCCCTCTCAATTTATTGATTTATTTATTTAATAATTAATTTTTGTGATATAATTGATGTGGTGGATTTGAATTTTTGAAGGTGCTGGAAGTGAGTCCGACCGTGAAATACACAGCCTTATCATTGTTCGCCGATAGATTCTACCCTCGCTTCTCCACGTATGCTTCTTCTTCTTCTTTATTTATTTTTTTATTTTTTCAATTCGTTCTGTAATTCCTTGATTCGTGTGTGGGTGTATAAGAATATATATATATATATATATATATATATATATATTACATTTCTATATGGTAAGGCTTCGTTTGGGATCCAGGATTTCGCCAAGGAAAAGTAAATTTAAAATTAAGGGAATAAGCTAAGCAAAAGAATGATGAAAAAAAGAAATATTTACCTAAACTCAGAATTGGAAAAAAAAAAAAAAAAATTGTTATTTGAAATCTTTTATCTGTCTTCTTTTTTTTTTTTTTCTTTTTGAAAAGTTCAAATCTTCAAAATTTAAATTAAATTTTCTCCCTGCTTTCTGAAAATTGTGTTTAGATCCAAGCAAAAGAAAGGAATGTATTTTCCATCTATTTTTCTTTTTTCGTCAATAGAATCCAAGCTCCAAATATACGCTAGAGTGATGATTTCACGATTAATACATTGTATTGTCATGTATATGTAAATATTTACCTAAAGTCATTTTTTTATTAAAAAAAGAAAAAGAAGAGTTCAAATTACACTAAATTTTCTCCCAATTTTTCCAAGCACAAGAAAGTGTATCTTCCATCTATGTTTCTTTTTCCGTCGATAGCATCCAACCTCCAAACATAGGCTAGAGTGATGATTTCACGACTAATAATACCATTGCATTTTATTGTCATGTATATGTAGAAAATAAGTTTGTTCTTTTGGGAATTTTTATGAGAAAAATGTCCTTCATTTATGATTTGCTGACTTATTATACTAATCTAATGTTAAAAGAGGACTGTCTTGTCTTCTACTTTGGATAGGTTCAAAGCAGGGAGTGACATAGCAAACTGGCTTTTACAACCCCTAAGAGAAAGCAATTTGCAGTTATTTGCACTCGTTTCGATATGGATTTCAAGCAAAGTTGGTTTTCATGATTTATCATTATTGAATTTTCTGTATAGTTCTAACTTCTAATTGCCACTAACATACGTTGTTTACCATTTTAATGTTGATCTTTAGATACACAATTCTACTCCATTGTCCATTAAAAGCTTGAAGTCTTTGGGTGACAAGGTCATCAAGGAGCAGCATTTTACAAATCGAGATTTTTTGGAAGCAGTAAGCTAGTTTTTTCCTTATAGTAGTTAAGAGAGAACTTTTATCTTTTTCTTCCTTGTTCAGTCTTTGTTATGGATTTTTGTAGGAGGTTGTTTTGATGCAGGTAAATCTTTTGAAGGGCGAAAGTGTTGGCACTATATTGATGCAACTGAGATGATATGAACAATGCATATTTTTTTTCGAAGGTCTTGAATTTTGAGATTGGTGCAGTAGATATTGCTTTTGTGTTCCTTGAAGAGCTTTTGCTTCAGCTAAGGTAAGTCCATGTTGCGAACTTTCTTTTTTCCTTCTGAACTCGGAAAAGTAGTTTTCCCTCTTGATAGATAAGCAGATAACTAGTTTCATCTACGTACATCTTTTTATATTATGAGTTCAGGGAAGTGGCAAAAGTTGGAGACCTTGTGAACTTTGAAGCATGCATGGACGTTATGGATCTCCTTTACGAAAAGGAGGAGACATCTGCTGAACATTGTTCTCCTCGTTCTCTTGCTGCCTCAACCTTGGTATATAAATTAATGCTTTCGTACAGTTCTAATCATTTAAAAATCATCTATTGTTTTTTTCATAGGCCTTTCGCTGTCAATCCTGTTGCAGGTTGCTTCATATGTCATTACAGTTCCAAAACAAAGGTGGGAGTTTCCTATTCTTCCTTGGGGTAAGACTCAATATAATATATCGTTTGCTTTTTCTTTTGATTATCTTTCTTAATGAAATCCCAGCAGTTGTTTCTTTCTGTAGCACATGTGTGTGTTTGTGTAAGCATGTATTCGCCTTTGTTATTGTATACCTTTCTAATTTGTTTATTTGAGTAATTGCGTTTCCTTTTTCCTGTGATGAACTGTTTTATGTGGCCATTATATATTTCAGACTGTGAACTGGTCTGTTTTACATGTTCTAAAAGGATCTTTGTTTAAAGCTTGTTGTTTTTCTGTTACTGTTGATTAATATTTGAATGCATCTGTATCATATACATGCATAGACTACACTGGACCTTTTTTCTTTTAATATATATTTAAGTTAGTCTAGACTTATTGTCCTTCTTATGAGATCTTTGATGTGGAAGTCATATCCACTTACGGGAAAAATGCTAGAAAACATGGCCTGTATGGTGTTGGGCGGTGTATTATTGGTGGAGGTGTAGTTGTGCTACTTTTTCTATTTGTGTTCTTGTAGCGACGATGGTAGAGACTCTAGCTTAGTTTCCCTGTTTGGAAGTAGCATAAGGTGGATCAATTCTATCAGTTCCTCTCGAATACCACAGAGTTCTTTTTAGTATTTCGTCATTAAAATGGTAAATGGAACTGCCAGCAATGGTTGGTAATATAGTGAACATAATTTCTTAGGAACAGCCATATTGCTTGCCCTGTCATTCTCGCTGGTCTCTCCTTAAAGATTTTATGAAAGTGGCTTACAAGTAATAGTTGTTCATTCAAGATCAGAGTGATTAACAGTCAACTCCTATCAAACAACTAGTGAATGGTCACTTGTACCATGCAATTAAGAATCAACTACGATTAAACAACTGGAATCAGAGTGATTATCAAAGTTTTTACCACTCTACTGATTTTGTTAGTTCACTACTTTTGTTGTTGTCGCATGGAATCTACAAAATACTTTAGGTCGTGAGCAATGTACAATGCATAAGAGTATTGACATTCTTCGCCAACTTTTTTGCGGCCATCTCTGGTACTTTTTTAGATCTCTTTCAAATTGGTTGTTAGCTTGTGACTCCAAGTCTTCAGTTTTACCAATATCTAACCTACAACTTGGACAAGATAACTTTTAGCAAGAAATATAACATTCTTCTTTTTTTCTTTAGTGGTAGGAGATTCTTATATTTGTCTTCTCGTAATCAAATTGGCTCTTTATCAATATGAGAAGTGCAACTATTGCTCTATAATTTGAATCGTTTTACCTTCAACTTGACTACTTTTTTTCTTCTTTTTTTTGAGCCGAAGTATTATGTAGAAACTGATATGGGTATGCATTTCTTTAAGATCATCCTTGTGTATGGGGAAATCTTATATAGGTTAATGTCTAATCAAACTTTTTTTTAGTGGAAAAATGTTATGTAGTTTAATATCTTATCAAACTTTAATAGTCTGTGGTCCATTTTTCTTTTCCGCGGCTGAAGTCTATGTGATCTTTGTATTGAAAGGTCCATTCCAAAAGTCTGTATTTACTAGCTAATTTCATATTCCGGCTCTAATTCTATGTTGCTGAAAGCCGTTTATAATGATTCACGTTGATATCACTGCATTTTTCCCTCCTTAAGTATAACATCAAATGAAACTATACCCTCGGCGCAATCATTTATGTTTCCTTTTCAATAGCTTCATCTTCAAGAGAGAAAAAAATACTTATTCCAAAAATATCCCTATGTGAAACTGAATCGTGTGATCACNTCACCTGTCACAATTTTTGGATAGCTTGTCATCTGAAATATTTTTTTAAGGAATTTTTTTTCAAAATAAAAAATTTTGTTTTCCATTGTTACTAACTTCAAAGTATCACAATTTGTGACTCGTGGTCACAATTTTGGGACTCAAGGTTATAATATGTTTTATATCATTACGAACATTGTGAGATTTTGTTACCGTAATTTGTACAATCTTGACATATTATTGTAATTTGTGACTCTTAATAATAAAATTTACGCTAACATTATAAAAGGAAGATAATTATTATTCCTTTTTGGCCAACATTGGCTTAGTAATATTTGTCTAATGCAAATTTAATATTATAAGAAAAACTATGACATTTCTCTATTAGTAGTCAATATATGTGATACTAATAATTCCATAATTCATGATAGTTATAATTTTTGTGTCATATAATCCTAATTCAAATTTTGTGTATGTCTTACAGAAGCAAAATAAGCATTTACATTGAATAACAAATTCAGTGGCTTTATATATATATATATATATATATATATATATATATATATATATATATATATATGATATCAACGTACAAAATTCATGACAGTTATAATTTTGTACAAAGAAACCTAATTTGTAACTGTTAGTCATAAAATTTGTGTCTGTCTTATAAAAATTGTCACAATTTATGATGATCTAACGCACAGAATATTGTCATTGTCATAAATCAATCCAACGCATATAAAAATTAGTTCTAAAATTCATTTGTAGTCATAAATTCAGCCCAAAATTATTCCAAAAACACATAACATTATATCTTCCTCTTCATCTCTATCATTCTTTGGCACAATTTATGATGATCTATCATACAAAAAAATGTCGTTGCCACAAATTAATCTAACACATAAAAATCAGTCTAAAAATCTATTTGTAGTCACAAATCATTCAAAAAACACACAAAAATGTCGTTGCCACAAATTAATCTAACACATAAAAATCAGTCTAAAAATCTATTTGTAGTCACAAATCATTCAAAAAACACACAGCATTCCATTCATTGATTATTACATACTAAAATATTTAATTCTTAATACAAATAGAGGCCATTAATCAGTTTCAACTTCATTCAGGCAATTCATCAAATATATGGTAGTCATTTCAAAACTACAAAGAGAAAAAAACTTCATTCAGGTAATTTATCGAGCAGAAGGTAAGCAAAGCATAATAAAGAATTAAAAACCAACGAAAAAAAAAAGTAGACAAATCTTTTTCCTCTGAAACTTGTGGGGAAATTCTTGGTAGCCGCTCGAGCTAGAGCGGAGAAGTACACAATGAAGATATACGCGGCTCGAGATGGATGTGTTAGTGGAATTCTTGTACTTGGAGTTGGAGATGTAGGTGTGGCTGCTCGAGCAGGTGATCAAAGTCAAGGCCTCAGGGGAGGCAGAAGTCAGCGTAGTAGGTGGCCTTTAGAATCAAGTCGACTCAGCGAGTTCACGAGGGTGGTAGAAAGGAGGAAACATCAAAGGAGGTGGAGATGGGTTAGGCTTGGTCGGCTTGGGAGGGTCGAGTGATGAGGCTATTTGGCGGCTTGGGTAGCCATTGGAGGAGAAAAAGCGGTTTAAGTTGGAAGAAGAGAGTTTGGCATCGGGTTTTGAGTTTGGCCTGTTGGGTAATGGTGATTTTGGCTGAGAGGGTATTTTGGCTCCTCTGGGATTCTTATAAAAGAAATTTTGAGAATCAACGAGCAAAACACTCGTACTCTCCTTAATTTCCCTTTTTTTTTGTTTGTTTGGCTCCCCAGGCTTTAAATTCAGTAGCCCATAAATTGTGCAGAAAGGCATTACATGTTTTTAGTCCAAACGTTAGAGTTTTGATCCTTTGCTCCTTTCCAATGATTTAAGATTTGTTTCTTTTCAGTTTGGGCCTGAAAATTTTTGAGCCTTACTAGCAATGTGGGCCCTTTAATAATTGGCAAGAGAAATTTGTCGAATAGTAGTCCTTGTAGGGCACGATGGGAACATTGTGTTACTGGGTTGGGTCCCTCGTCCTATTTCTCCGTAGGTAGAGATCAAATTAGTCTTGCTCTTCTAAGCTGGGTACCAGATCCACATTCAATCCATCTCCACTTCCACAGCCATTAAATTTGACCTATGACCGCTACAGTTGATCATCAATCTTATGAGCTTCCAAAAAAATATACCAATAGGAATACTTGGGTCCATCGTACATTTTGTATATCAACTCTATGGAATCCGTTCTGAAAAGATATCAGTTTGGGAGATCATTTCTTGATAGCCGACCTTACGTCACGAGCTCGCATTTGCTTTGGTCCAACTTCTATTGTTGCACACCCTAGTCGGTGGGCTACTAACTGTATACATAAACCATTTTTATTCCATTTTTTCCTCTTTTTTCTGTCTCTTTTTCTCTTGAATTTTACAATCCAAGTACACAAGTGTTAAATGTTTACACTTTTAGCCAAAAAAAAAAAAAAAAAAAGGAACAATAAGGTGTTAGTTGTTTACACCACTTGGGACTTATAACAAGCTGATAGGATAATTGACCCTTAAGCAATAGTCTCAAGGATCAGTTGCAGTGATTTTTCTTCTTTCTACGTAGGAATGCTTACACTTTGAATTACATAAATGTTGTTTTCTTTAATTGTTTACTTTAACCTAGATTTTAAGATTCTGTACTTTCCCAGTTTTGCGGGAGGGAGGGAGGATAGGGAATGCATGGAGACATGTATGTTCAGAAACTTGAGTAAGTAGTGACTAGAGAATAGGGTTTATTAGATCTTCAGCACTTTCTTTGCAAAATTGTAGTCATTCTTTTAGCTTCTTCACTTTAAATCAAGCAGTTTCTGTTTCGATTCTAGTTATGCTTCACCGGTTAGATTTATTGAAGGGACTCATCCATTGCAGTAGCTGAATTGAGTTTTGCCGCGTATTTCATTCTCATACATGGAGATAGATCATAATTCATCTGATAGCTTGCAAAAATGATGCTATGTTATGTCAACATGTACCAAAGAAAATTTTGCAACTGGCATTAGTGTTTTCCTCTTCCTATTCTTTATCATGCAACTTGCGATTATTTTGGTTTTTCTTTTTTTCAATGGGTAAGGCTATTGGTCACGGTGGGACCCGATCCCACCTGTGGGACCTACATAATGCCATGTTCAGTATATTTCTTGTTTGTACACGAGAGTACATTTTTGTTTTCCAAAACTCTTCTTTGGTTAGCTGGCGGCCTTGGCTATTTCTGTTTGAAACACTTGATACCAGAAGGGTTATAAATATAAAGAAAAATTTTGTTAGTCATCAGTTGTAACTTGTAACCAACCCCATATACTGTAGTCTCCACAGTTGGAACCACTGTATTTGTATCTTGTTGGAGGGTGACCCAGAACTTTGCTCGTAAATGGGGAAAACGTCACAAGCGGTTTTGTGGTGATGTAATAATCAATATAGAGATTAAACGAAATCCCTAATAAATTACAAAAAGAAAATTTGATAAATTTGTCTGTTTGCCACAAACTAGTCCTTATCCAAAGACAACAATACACTGAAGATGGAGGTACAAAGTGGGCCCGTACCGACCCACTTTCCCATTTATAGATATGTTGCCATCAAGGAAGATGGAAGCTCTTCATGTACCACCACCTACTCTACCCACTCCACCCAGTAGTTAGGCTCTTCCTGCTTTCCTACTTTTAAATGATGTTTCTCCAGGTTTCCTCTTAAAGTTTTTATTGTTTTCTTACTTTTATACCAACATACCTCTTTTCTGTCTTCATTTAGCTAACACTTTTCTTTATTTCATTATTATTTTTCTTCATATAGCGACCTTTTTTTTTCTGGGGGTACTGGAATTTCTTAGGCTATAATTTAAAAACATTGTTTAGTGTCACCAAATTCCAGCTCTAGCTATCTGTTGTGCAATTCCTCATTATCTTGGACCACTTGCATCAAATTATTTTGGCCAACCATAGTCCAAAAGGTTTCGTAGGATCTTTATCTCTTGTTTAAAATCTGGAAAATAGTTTTTGATTCAGGAATGGATAAAAGTCGTTTTAATTTCTTGGGGTGCCCGATCAATCTGTTTTGATTTGGGGGTTGCTTTTATTTTACTTGATTGAGTTAAACTAGTTTCACTAAAACTATTTTACTTTTTGGTTAGTCTAAGTATCATCAATGTGGATCACAAGCTCAGCTGATACTAATTGAAGGATTGTTTGTTGCAGTCAGATTTGTAACCGGTTGCAAAGAAGATGACATTTTAGAGATTGTCAGAGACATTCTTAAGCATGTATTTGATCCTTCTTGATAAGATAAAAAATAATATACTTTGGAGCATAGAGATCTCCTGCAAGGCAAGGTACATTAAATAAGATCAACTGCTTAGTCCCTTTCGTGGTGCTACTTTAGCTGGTGTCCTTTATTTTTGGCCCCTGAAAAAACTTGTTAAATATTATTTGGACCAATTCGTATAACCCAGGGAAAGCACTTCGGTGATGCTACGTGTGACCTGTGGGCTCTACCACACGGCTTCAGATTCTATTAAAAAGAAATTCAGTCTTTTTCTACCAATTCTCTTTATAGCGTTGGCTATTGTTTTGACAGGGGTGTCAATTCAGTAGATTGTATTCGTGTAATATTTATGTATAATATTAGATACCTCGATTTGAATTTGATCCGTTTAATAATCTAATTAGAAATTTTAACACGAACTTAATTCGTTTATAAACAAATTGATTAGATACAACCTGTATAACTCGTTTATTTAAATAGGTCATATTCGGATTAATTCAACTCGACATAATTTGTTAATCCATTTAATTTAAATTAGTTAAAATATATTTTTTTAATATATTTAGTATAAATTCATATATATTTTATGACTTTAAGATATTAATATTTACCAAAAATAACTTAAAATCACATAAAATTTCAATATATATGCATAATAAAATCCTAAAAATATACTAATATTTTTGAATAAGTATTATATAGATCATAGACAAGTTGATTCAAAATTGCAGATCAGTTTCGGACTAATGGATAAATCTGAATCCAATCCGTTTAATAAGCGGGTTCGCGGGTTCAATTCGAATTTGACGTGAACCTGATTAAGGCAAATCTAGACCTGCTAACTCTGTGTAGGTTTCAAGTCGTACTGTCATAATGTATCACAAATTATCCGTTCTAGTTATTGCACAGTGAATAGATGCCAAAATATTGTTGAAAACAAAATAGTATACTAGGCTATTAAATTGGGAAATTATGTTTGAAAAAAATTACATTTTATCTGGTACTAGATTTGCATATTGTCAAAGTAGGGTACGCTTAATGTGTTCTCTATCCCAAGAGTGGTCCTAAATAATTTGCATTTTTACTTCTCTGTTTAAATTCCATAATAATTAAGGTTGAATTAGGTTAGACCCGGAGAGGAAGGAAATCTTATATTCTATTGGATTGTATCATAACTCGTGTATAATCTGTTCCCCTAGAATTTTTGGATTGAAGCATTAATTTTGGATTTAAGCATGAATTTGGAATATGGTCAAAGATTCCAAGTCCTTTAAATACTTCCTAACAAATGTGATCCATCATACATATATCTTTGAGTCAAGTTTGAGGGCTAAGAAAAAGACCAAACACGGGATTGGATACGTCTTTTTTATGGTTTGACGCAAACCATCGGATATGAGAATCATATAAAACAAGATTTCAATTTTCAACTGCATCTTAGTGATTATCATGTATGTGGATTATGTTGCATGTTGTGTAATATAATTTTGTCAAAGTATTAAGTACAAAACTAAGTCATAAATGCACATAGTGCGAATTCATTTTATTTTATTTTTTTTAAATGTACTAACATCAGTTGGATCTACATATCGCAAGTTTCTATGTTTTAGGATGTGTCTCAATTCAATTGAGAATTGAGACTCGTGAAGTACTCATAAAAATTTGAAGAGAAGTTTCTTTTTTTCCCCCTTGTTAGAAAACTAATTTGCAACATTTTGCATGAATGACGGCTGAGTCATAATTCCCAAATGGTGAGATTCATTTTGAAGTTAGTAAATAAGGGACCAGAATTTACAAATTTCTTTCTCCACTGTCAATTTCATTCATTGTTTGGCCTCCCCTTTTTTGATTCCCCTTAATGGAATCACATTAAAAATTAGAACAATAATAACGACAATTATGAAGAATATAGCGAGCAGTGAACTAAGGTTTGACAATGTTCACTCAATTATTGGAATAGTGTTATTATCAATTATATTCGTACGGATTGTAATATTAAATCATAGTTGTCTTTCCATCAAAATATGTCTGACCAAAAGCAATAATTTTCTTTCTAATTTTTTTTTTCCAGCCATCATAAACTTTTGCTATATCAAATGTGTACTTAAACAAACCAAGCAAGAGCACATAAAGGCCTAACTTGTATTTTGTACTAGTGTCTAAGCTGTAGTTTCCCAGCAAAAGAAAAGAACAGTTAAAAAGTTAAGTGGGATTGAAGCTAAGTTCTTAAGCATAAAGCAGCAAAATAATCAGAGTAACAGTAAATTCAGTATGTCATAATGTTCACTGTTCTACAAATAATTACCAACATCGGAAGGTAAAGCGTATTTGAAGAAACACTCATCTTTGATGATATTTTTCACCTTTCCTAAAGGTTTACTTTGCTATAAATAGGGTTTTTTTTTGTTTGTTCAAATACCTTTGCTTTAATTATCCACATAACTCCATCAAAAAAAATTATCAACATAACAACATTAAATTCTTTATGCCATAATGTTTACCTTCTTTTGTATATGCATCACTTTCTTCTTTTAAGGGGGGAAAAAAAAAAAAAGATCGTGCATTTTCATTGGCTAGCCTAAAGTTCAAACTAATTCTCCCACAATTTCTAAGAAATACGCGCCGCGCGTGCACAAGCGATTTATGCAACCGTCAAATAATTGCAATATAACCAATCATATGATGTGCTATATTTGAGTTAGTCACATGAATGTAAAATAAAAAGAACAAATATATGAGAAGATATGGAATGTTGGTTATTGGTTAATTAATTATCACATTTCGGCCCTACCTGAGCTAAGTGTCAACTTTCTACGAAAAGATATATATTCTCTTAATAATCCGCTATAAAATTGAAGTACGCCTACAATAATTTTTGTGTGAAAAAGAGAACTAATGGTGTTATCTCAATCATTTTTTTTTCTCTCAAATAGTGTAGGACTTGCTAATACATTTAAAAGCATTGTAATTTAGGCACCAGAATGATACATTCTTCAAAGCATCTAATGATAATGCATATGCAGCCGTAGTGCCAAATTGGACAATATTCTCATATGAAAAATGGCTAAAAGAGGCTTTATATTGGTAATAAAGTTTCATGAATAAATGTTTCAGGTAGCTAATATAGTCCAGACTACATCGCCCTCTTTTGCTGGTTTTGCAGCCACATACATTGTTTTTCAGTGTGTCGGCAAATAATTCTAAGCAACCAACGTACCCCGACAAAGTTCACTCACTGTAAAATGTACCACACTGCATGTGTCTCCTCCACCCAACTTCCATCATTATTTTTCTCTTCAAACGATAAAGATGCTAATATTATCAAGACTACGAAATGAAAAAGTGGCAGTTGGTAGTACTTTAAAATTTTATTTTTTCATTAAAAAAATTTACTATTTTCAATAAAATAACTCAAAGAAAACATAACTAGGAGTACGATAATTCTCGTAAAATTATATTAGAATATGTATCAAATTCATATTTCTTGTAGACACTGGACGGATAAGTATGTGACTTTAACCTCTGATTAATCTTCTAGTCTATTTTTGTATACAGTCACGCAATAATGTGGTTTCTTAATGTTATGCAGAAAAAGATTAAGTCAGTGACTGCACTTTCTCCGTTCACATTGTCAATTGAATTTTATTTATGATCTAATTTGGTCTATGTTACATTATATCAGCTGACTTTAGTTGACAAAAACAAGTCAAATTTTTCTAAAATCTACTACAACATAAATAAATTGATAAATTTTATTTATATTGCTACGAACTATAATTAGTTAATTGTAAATAAATTGTATCAATGTTTTCTATAAATTTACATCGTAATTACAAAAAATTATAACGGACATTTATTCAAATAATATAATGTACAAATAATTACTGAATAATACTTTAATTTAGTAATATGAGAATGGTTTAAATAAAAGTGAATTGCTTTGACGAGCATCTTCTACTAATTCCATCGTATACGGCTCCAAATCTTATCGTCTTTGTTCCTGGACATTAATCAGCTTTTCCTTTCCTATGATACCTCTCCTCTATCTCACTCGTTCGATTATAGTATATGTGAATGTGAATGTGTAATATAAAGATAACTACAAAATTATTTTGTGTGTTTCATGTAGAGATGGATGGATTAGGAAAAAGGAGAGTATGAGCAACGGAGAATCTTTTACTTACCAAATTTTTTGTCTTCTGTTATTCTTTTATTCTTATCCATTATATTGCCTTGGCCTGCCACTAATTTAAGCATATCTGATACGTGCCACACCAGCGCAACCCCCATAGTTCGTGTGATCGGACCATCATACATGCTTTGCCTTCAGCAACTATACGATCGAACCACAACATTGACGAAATTATGTGCCAACAACATAACATATTTTGTGTTATTCTTAGAAATCGAATATGGAAGTACTATCTAGCTAAAACACATGGGATATTTTAGTAATTATCCCGTATGTATGTACATAGAAATTTAGGTTGTTGTTCAGGTCTATCATGGGATGTTCAAGAGTTGTTTTGAGATACTAATGCTTTTTTTTTTTTTAATGGTGAGCCGGGGAACCATCCTCAGCCAGATAAATGATCTGAAACGATACATTACTTGAAGCGAGCTTCTTTTAACCTCAATAGCAGATTATTGAAGCTTTAAATCCGTGTACTTTCGTAGATATATACACTGAGACAAACGTGGCCTTTTAGATTGGTCCCATGAGTACTACACCAATGTCCCTTGTGACACCGTACAATAATTCTTCTTGTGGACCTATTTGACAAATTAGAACAGAGAGAACGTAAAAAAAAGTTAAAAAAGAAATTATCCAATTACTTTGAAGATTTTGCATGATTAAATTTCAGCTTAAAAATTATTGAACAAAATGATTTTTTTTTTTAATTTTTGGTCGGGGGTCGTTGTTTAAAAGGTTGATGATAGCCTTTTTAAATGTGATGCATAGTCGCTGCTAATTAGTATATTTCACCTCATCATGACTTGTACATTATTTATATATATATATATATATATACACACGCGCGCGTCGGTAGTTATTTTTTTTTACTTATATATAAATATTGTTTTAGTTGTAATGATGTGTATAAAAAGGTGTGTATTATTAATATTATTTTTTAATTTTTATTATTAAAAAATATATATAATAAATATTAATTAACTAAAATTATATTTATATATATATAATTAAAAAAAAAAAAAAAAACTCACTAGATCGGCTGCTGTATATATACAAGCTTGGGATACGATCTTTAGCCCAAAAACGAAAAAGGTTCGGAAACAAGACCACGAGCTATATGTGTATTATATGTGCATTGATTTATGCAGATAGTTTTTTAATAAAGAAAATAATCAATTGCTAAACCAGTTACTTAGGCAAGAACAATTTCTTAAATACCAGGACTAACGTTATCTTTCCATATACATGCATTGTTTTCTATATTAATTATTTTGGTGCCACTTCAAATTAAAGATAGAATAAAGAATATGAGTTTGCAATTCCATGTATTAATGCATCGGGGACAGGATTCCTTGGGTGATTATTGAGTACTAGCTAATAGAAATAGAAGACATATAGTATTAATCCATAAATAGAAATATAAGACATATAGTATTAATCCAAATATATATATATATATATATATATATATATATGTGTGTGTAGGTTGTTGTTTTGGACAATAATATTTGAATATAGACAGCTTTGGAGAAAATTTTCACTCGGCCACGTGGGAAAAAAGAACAGGAAATTAAAGGAACAGCAGTGACCAATAGTAGAGGCCAAACTGATGAGAAATTTCCTAGCTATCTGATCAAGTTGTCATCTTCTTTATATGATTGTTACGATTGATAAGGAAAGACTATTTTTGCGGGCCCCCTCCATCATATGTGGATTTAGTTTAATCTTAAAGCTACCTAGTTACTTTAAGAGATACAACTATGCATCTAGGCCTATAGTCGGCCCAAGCCCGTTATGTTACAGTGTAAGGATGGGTTGGTCCATCTTGGTACTATAAATGGGCCAACTCGGTCTGTTTACTATTTATGAGTTAGACTAGATCATGATATTATGGTTCGTGGGTCAATCCGGTCTACCAAAGTTCATAAAATAGGTTGTGCCTAAGCAAAGACGGGCCAGTCTACTACGGGTTAAGATGGGTCGGCCTATTCTAGCCCATTATGTGTCGACCTATTTTAGTCTATTTTTCTTTTATTTTTATATTTTTTTTGTTCTTAGTTTTTTAAAAAAATTCTTTTATTTAATCTTAAACATTTTATAATATTTTTCTTACTAAACTAAGGTTTTGTATTGTCTTACTAAATTTAAATCATAAGATTTTTAATAAATCAATCATAAATAAAAATTTTGTTAATTATTTACATAATTATTTAGTTTTATCCATATTAATTTTTCTAATACTAATAAATATTTTTTTGTTGTTTATATTAATTAATATTTAAATTAATTTGTAATTATATGTAAATTATTTAGGATTTGATAAAAAAATAACTTTAAAACTAAACATAGAGATGCGACTACATTTTTTTTTTTAAAAAAACTAAAATAGGTCGGCCTATGGTGAGCTAGAATAGGTTAGTCCATGATAAATTATTATGGACTAGCCTATTTTGTTTCTTGGGGTGGTCTATTTACATATAGAGTAGCTCATAAGTTGGTGGAGCCATTTTTTTTCTAAGATAGACCGCCTTGATCCGACTATTGAAAATAATAAACTAGGCCGACCCAATCCCTCGCCCAGCATCCCTAGTTCCTTTGTCCTTGTCTGGTACCACCAAAATTACTTCCCATCTTTCAAACTATTTTATATGGTCGTTGCCAACAACAGTATATCAACCCTTCTCTCTCTCTCTCATCCATTATTGTATTACAACACATTAATGGTTATCATTAAAGAAATAATTAAATTTTTGGGACCTAATCAACCGGACTAAGAAATACTTCTAAACAGTGAGTTCATTAGTTAGAGATAATAGTTATCAAATTAAGTAGATGCTATGTCAATCATCTCCGGGTTGTGAGATATGATATGCAAATATATCACTCTAGATACCTCCTTTATTGTCTAACTATAATTTATTGTGATGTCTTTCTCTTGGTTAACTACTTTGTGACTCTTAATGTCAATACTATTTTTCCTAGTTAAATTTCAGCTCTAATTGGCTTCTTCAATTTTATTTAAAAACATCCATAAATGATCCTAACTCGGACCAATATACGAAATTAATATTTTTGTTAAATACATTAGATGATAATTTTTTATAATACCTTTAAAACTTATCAAATATATAATTTCATAATTGATTAAATACATAAAAGAAATAATATAATATAGATATTCACAATATTAATGAGTTTTTTTAGATAATTTCTATTTTCTTAATTGTGTTATTTTTCAAAATAGATCTAAAGTTCATTTCAAAAATGCATCTAAAGTTGTTTGTTTATTATTTGTACTTAAATTGAACTCAGTCTCATACTCTAATTTTTGTAATGGATACATCACATTTGGTGTATGATTTGAAACCTATTTATAATGATTTAGATTCTTGAAGTAAAACTAATGACTATTTATCATTATTTTATTCAATATATATGAAATATCTTGAAATACTATATTTTATAAGGTATTAAATTTTAAAGCTATATTTATATGTATATATAATTTTTAACTTTTTGATATATACTGAAAATTAATTTTTAGAATTTCATTTATGTACAAATAATATATAAATTTTTTTATGTATATATATATATTAACTTTTAACCTTCTTTGTATGCACACATTAATTTTTACTCTATCTAATTTTTATAATTATAGGTTATACGCATCTCTTACGAAAATAAAATTTGTAATTATTTAAATTATACTAGTCTCTTAAATTAATAAATATTTATTTATTGATAAATAAATAACCTTTATAAAGTAATAATTTTTAATAGTCCCAACAATATTAGTTTATAGAGGTTTTACTGTATTTATACATGAATTGAACTGATTAATATAACTTATGTATGTTTATAACCAAAATTCTTCACATGTAACATGTTCCAATCTCATGTTGTGTATAACCTTTTGGTAAAATATAAGACAATATTAATTCTCTCCTTTCCTTTTCTTTCTTTTTTCGTTTGATTGAAAACTTAAACTATAATAATAATTTTATTCTAAATGAGTGAAGAAGTACATTTTTGTTTTCTGACCAGAAGCTTAATCACTTTTGGAACCGAAATTTCCATTTTGTCTCTACATGTAATCCTAAGAAACTTCAAAGACTAAATATATTTATTTTGTCTTTGTAAGTGCCTTTTCAGAGACAAAACAAATATTTTTTATGTGAATGTTTAAGACCTTTGTTCCAAAAAATTGGTCACTATAAAATCATTCCATATACCTAAACCAAAAAAAAAAAAAAAAAAAAAAAAAGTATTAACCTATTAATATTACAAAACTTGACTAAAATTTTGGACACCCTTAGTTCGTCTCTGAAGGCCACCTGCAGAGACAATTTCTGTAAAAGTATCATCTCTAAAGCTGCTTTTTGTTGCAGTAATATATAATAGTTTGTGAGCGTAAAAATATGTAAAAAAAGATGTTATTGAATATTTTCTTTCTTGCAGCTATTGGTAGAGGATATTATGCATGATACATTTGTGCTAACAACTTGTCATTTTGAAATGTTCAACCTGTCTCTTTCTGAAATTTCACAATTAGGTACGGAAATCAACTATACATTGATCAATAGAGATTCTGGCCCAAAGAATTGAAAGAACGCCTTGGAATTCTCAGGTATATATGGTTGTATACCTAGAATCCTTGACATTTGTTTTTGTGGATTACATACAATATTTGTCATAGTGAATGAATCTAAGTGAGTTTTTATTAGATTACGTTACATATAGTCAATACAATTTGAATCTATATGATTTAAACGTATAAAAATAAAAATGTAATTTTTTTTTTTTTTAAAAAAGCATCCCTTATAGGTATACTGATAGTATTTCTATGGTAGAAAATAGGTAAATGGTAGTATTGGTACCTAACCTATTATTATTTTAGTATATTAGTCCCCAATCTTTTTTTTGTAACATTCTAGTATCTAATGTTTTCTTCTTTAGAATCATTAGTCTTTTTAGTATATTCCATCTAAGATTCTATTAGAATTCATTTATACGGGAGAAATTCTGCACCAATACTATTGTTTAAATTATCCAGTAATTTGGTACTTTGGTTTTTGTTTTGTTTTTTATTTTAGCATTCATATCTCCAATAAATACTTTTTTTCTTCGTTAATTCTTATCAAAATTATAATGATATCTCCTAAAATAAAAAATGGTTACAGTGAAATCGCTTGGCAAAAAAAAATAAAAAAAATTTATAAAATCTCCAAGCTCAATTCTATTACTTTTTTACATATAACAAATTAATTATATTTTTATAATAACATTAAAAAAATTTAAAAATCTATAAAAAATTTCCAGGCCTATTTATTATATTGTTTAGGTAAATAATTAATTAATTTTTTAGAATAAATATTTATAATTTAATAAAAATTTAATAGATATAGTAAATTTTCGGTCAAATTTGACTAGTAGAAAATGATGTATATGAAATCTTTTTAGTTTTAAAAGTAGTAAAGCAAATACTTTTTCTCCATAAGAATTACTCTAGTTTGACACAAACTAGGGTTTGTCGGTGTGATTTTTTTTTTTGTTGAATTTGATTCTTAAATGAATCATTTTTTTTATATATGCCTTTGAATTTAAAATTTTAGAAAGATTAGTGGATACAAGATTGTTATTCAGATATCTGAATGCTAAATAAAAAATAAATAAATAAACAGATTTTAAATTGCTAAACAATTGAAATAATGGGAATAAGGATCAATGACGAAAAATTTCTTTCAGTCAAATAAATTATAATGAAATCTTTGACAGAATATACTAGAAAACTAACGATACCAAAAATGAAAACATTAGATACTAGAATATCACCAAAAAAAAAAATTTAGGACCAATATGTAAAAATGTTAATAGGTTAAGGACTAATAATGCTCCAGAAAATATCTACGGATAAGTTCTAAACTTTAAATCATATTAAAACTTTCTAGAATCAAACATACGAATCTGACAAGTATATAAAAATCTAACCGCTCAAAGACTATAAGCACTTCTAGTAGTTAGGATTTCTTGTAACTTACATATAAATATGATACAATACAGTATTTATATATGTATATAAAGAAAGACAAAAAAATGGTTTACACAAGAGGTGCGTGCTACTTGTTTTATTGGGTCCTTTTTTGCTTGAATGCTTGTTTTATTGGTTAATTAAGAACTTTTAAAAAAAATCCCCAAGTGGTTCTTTTATTTTTTTTTGGTGTATAATTGTAGATATGGTTCATATATCCTTCCAAAACTGTGCCCACTTATTAGGCGTTGATGAGTTTTGTCTGTAACACGCCTTTCAATTGGGTGTTAGGTGAGGGCTTACTTGTAATTTTATTTGTTGTTTTAAGTTGTAGATAATATTCTTATTCGAAAAGAAAAAAAGAAAAGAAAAGTTGTAGATAAACTTCACATATATCCCTCCAAAACTGACCCCACTATTACTAATTAGGGTTTGTTGAGCTGTGTCTCTATAACATGCCTTGGCCAAATCATTCCTAGTGAACTAATTAATCATTGTATAGCTTCCCATTTCCATTTTTGTTACTCATTATCATATATACTAAATCTCTTGGAATGTGTTAACCGGGTTTAGAAGTGTACTCTTTAAATCACGTCCATGAATATGGTTTTGAATTGCTGAACTTATCTATAATTAAGACTGTAATCCTCGAAAAATAAATAAATCAAAGAATTAAAAACAGCTTTTTCCTATCATGTGGTTTGAACTTTGAACTTCGTATGATATACAGGCTAGATATCATTAAAGTGGGCACACACATGGACTTTCCTCTTCATAACTTTACATAACTATTGCCATACGTAATTTTATTTACGGTTGTGGTTGCTATTATTATTTTTTTTTTAATAAACAAGAAAGGTTATAATATCAGAGAGTAGCGTACTATAACCCAGATAATTTAATTAATGGATTCTCTCAAAGTACATTGCTCATAAATTTCCAATCACTGTAATGTTAGCAACTCGTACTCAAATCTTCTTGACAAGAGAGCGAATGTCTTATCACTCATCTTCCAAATTTTCGTGTGATCGATTATAAGTTAAACCTCCAACACATATAAATATATGTACGTGTGTGTAAATACAAGTTCTTAATTTAAATGGTATTTTTTTTTTATTATAGTTTTTTTTTTTAATTTTTAGATCATTATCTAATTATTATTATAATTTTTATGATTAAATAAATAAATAAATAAAATTATTATTTAATATTTTTCTCTTTTTATATTTTATTATAAAATGACATGAGTAATAAATTTTAATCAGGTAAAAAAATACCTATATATAAATTTAAAAAATACTTGCTAAATTAGTACCAACAATATTTACAGATAAGTAAAAAAATAAATACATACTAGACTAGACTGGTGCCCATATATATATATATATACACATAATGTGTTAGTCTTCGTACTTGTTCATTTTAAAGGGTACGTAAAGACGTTTCCTTAAAATATAAAAATGTACATAACATATATATTATAGGAGAATGATTAACGATATATTATTTTCCAGGTGTATATGTTACGTTTGGTATATAGCTAGTGGAACGTATTAATAGTTGCATATTAGGTATAGGTATATGATTTCACGTGAAGAGAGGGTACATATGACCGACTAGACTAATTCCACGTTAAGATATTGCTCTTTTTTTTTTTTTTTTGGAGGTAGTTTAGATATTGCTTAAATCGAAGGAAAATACTACAAAAAAAACATTAAATCATGCATGTTAAGGCATTTAAAAAAAAAAAAGAAAGAAATGGTTTTCAATATATATATATAAAGTACTTTCTCTATGTTTTCAATCCGAATTCTATCAAGCCAAAGTTTCACTAATTTAATCAGACAATAGACAAATTTTTTTTTTTCATTTTATGATCAATTTCTATATAAGGAGATAACTGGTACTGACCACAATAACATTTAGGATTCGATATTTTAGAAAAAAAAATTTATGTATAATATATATGACTTCTGTTGATGGAGGTTTTGTCAACAATAAATTTAGAAAAAATTAAGAGACGAGGCTTGTATAAATTGGGTTATTAATTAAAGCAAATAAAAAGATAGAGAATTTTATAGTGGTTCAGCCCCAAAAAAGATGAGCTTACGTCCACTATTTTTCACTATTTTATGGAGAATTACAAGCACTCAGAGTTACAATTGTCTCGTCTGGAAATCTCTCTCAAATCGGAAGTTAGAGTTTTGAAATCAGAAAATCGGAATATCGTAATTCTGGGATCCCGGTCTGAAACATTGAGCTCCCTTTATATAGATAAGGGTAACTCAATGTTCCTAATTGTGAAAATGGGTAACTACAATCGGATAATACAATTTGAGTAACAATATAATTAGGTAACCACTTAAAACAGGTAACTGGTCGATCATGAAAGAGAGACTTCTGTTTTCCTTTCCTTGCAGGTTACCTGTTTGACGAAGCAGAGACTAGTTTCCTTTTCTTTCGGAGGAGGTCGCACATAACTTATGCGAAGGAGGTCGCACATATCTTATGCGGTGAAGGTCGCATGCAACTTATGCGGTGGAGGTTGCATGCAACCCTTTCGAATGAGGTCGCACTTAACTCCTACTCATGCGACCTGACATAGGATTTTAGACCGCATAACAATTACCCCCCAGCTCTATTAGTTCTTTAGGACAAAATAGAGCTTCCTTTTAATGTAGGTGAGTGCGAACTTTAAAAAATGCGATGTCACGACCTAGATTTGAGATCCTTAAAGAGTCGAAGAGTCGCCAGATCTCAAATCTTACCTTTCTCAAGATCATGCGTACCTTTTTCTGACAGACGAAAACACGTGTTGCTTTTCTAAGATAGATAGCAGAACTCGAGGAGAGTCAAGGATATCGATGATGCCAACCGTCGTTTTTAAATCAAATCTTTTCAAATTTCGAAAGATTCTGATTTATCTTCGGAAAAAATCAAATCCCGCGTGAACTTCGGTCTTTAGATCTGAAAATCAAATACCTTGATTTACGGTTGTGATTTAACGGTGTTTAAGGTATAAATATCAGAAATCAATCCGTTTCTGCTCCATTACATTGTTTCCATCTTTTCTTAGAAAATCCCAAAGTTTCAGAGAACCCTACAGCGTCGTTTTGTCCTTCAGCTCGCACAATTCCAGTACTTTCTCCGACGGAATTCAGACCATATCTCAATCCTTCCGCTTCTGAAAAAAGGTTAGTTCATTCTTCTCTCTTATTGTTCTTCGTCTGTTCTCAGAAAAACAATTTCAATTTCTAGGAATAGAAACACATCCCATATCCAAACGAATTCGAAATGGGAAATATTTTTCTCATTTTTTTGGTTCACAAAGTAGACTTCACTAACTAATGGTCAGAGAAACCTGTGAGAAGAATTTCTAGGGTCTGATACCCTATTTTATTTTCTGACGAACTGCTCAAACAATTTTTATGAATCCGTAGACCTCTTAGGAATAAATCGATGAGCTTGCTTGTTAGTATACTCCTAGGATGAATTCCCAAAGTATACTAGCATAGTGAGAATCCTCGATGCTCGTATAGGACTAAACCCATCCGTATTTCTTTTCAGATATCTAGTAGTAAAGAATTTAAGGAAGAGAATGCGTTTTCTGGAGAATCTGACTCGAGTGTTAGCTCCATTAACCTTGAAGACTATCTTGAGCCAGAACCCGAGATAGAAATAACAGGGGTCAGACAG
>JXTB01000902.1:0-43254 GCA_002914805.1 Parasponia andersonii | reverse complement strand
GTCGAGCTTCTCGTGCATACCTGTCTTGAGCCCTTTTTGAATCTCCACCAACATGCGGTCCTCCGAAGATAGTTCGGACTTCGCGCTGAATTTCTAGAGGTCGCTGTTGGTTTTCTTCTCGCCTTTCGTCGTTCTGCCTAGTGTACTGCCGTAGTCACTCCTCTTTAATCAGCCTTTCAATTTCATCCTTCAGGGCAAAGCAATTATTAGTATCATGCCAAATATCATTGTGATACCAACAGAACTTGTTGGGGTCGCGCTTTGCCCTGTCCCGCTTCATCGGTCCCAGTTGACGGTATCGCTCCTTTTGGTTTGTGACCGCATAGATATGATCTATAGGAGCATTTAACTCGGTGTGATTGTTGAACCGCATGGGAGTTCTTGAAATCTCTTGTTTTTTGGATCTAGGCTGATTCTCCGTCGGCTGTTCATTATTCCTTTTGTTTTTAATATTACCGTTATTGTGGGTAATGACCACGTCTTTTGTCGCATCTTTCCTTCCTTCTTTCTTCGTCTTTTGAAGATTCTCGCACGAAGATTCTACTCTTAGTTGCCGACCAACCCTTCGGTAGAAATCTTCTAGAGTTCTATATTCTCGCTCAAGCAATTCCTCCCAAAGTTTGGTTTCTGGTCACACCCCGGCCATTATGAGAGTTAGAACTCTTCCCTCAAGTGGGTTATTGACCTTTGCTAACTCTGAGGTGAATCGATTGAGATAAGATCATAGAGTCTCCTCTGGACCTTGCGGATTGCAGACAAGCTAACAAGTGGAACTGTGAAATTCTTAGCAGCTTGAAACTGTCTCAAGAACACCGTCTGAAATTGTTGCCAAGACGAGATCGAGCCGGATTTGATTTCTCGGAACCACTTCTTTGCTGCTCCTGAGAGAGTTACAGTAAAATATCTGCAACGTGCATGATCATTGACACGATGTAGTTCTATCAAGTCACTGAAGTGATCTATATAGTCCTGTGGATCAGTTTTCCCATCAAAAGTGTTAATGGTGGGAAGTCTGAATCTAGTGGGAAGGGCTGCAGCTCAAACCTCCTCGCTGAATGGCGATTAACGATACCCATCAGGGAGCTCATCGTCCCAACCAGCCAGTGTGTCTAATGCAATCCTTAGAATGTGAACAACGACGTTCGGAGAGAAAGTATTATCTCTTGCTGGCGGCAAGGGCGGTTTTTGATCATTATCTCGATGTATGGCAGGTTGGTCAAATAGAGTCTTCTGCGACCTGTGAGAGGAATTCAGCGAAATAGTGCGACGAGACTGGCTTTGGTCATTATGATACGATATGGATCGATCATGGCTACGTCGCTGCTCCAAGAATTGTCTTAGGTCCGCAGGATCTTGTCTCGGCTCTCTACTAATCCTTTCGAAGACGCTTCTTGATAGTCTTTTTCGTTCGCTGCTCAAACGATCTTGACTTTTAATGGATCTACGAGAAGGTTGTCTGCGATCACAGTTAGTACTTGAACTCTCCGTACCAGATTCCGGAGGCAAGTTTGCGACCTTGCCTTTTCCTTTGGAGGTGCGGTCTTCATGACGCTCTTGCTGGGTTCTTGGCTGATCGTGCCTTCTTGTCTCTAAGATCTGTATTCCTTTCTCAGGTAGAGCAGGACGTTCTTTGGGACGTTCGTGCTGTGGT
This sequence comes from Parasponia andersonii, assembly GCA_002914805.1. Taxonomy (NCBI): domain Eukaryota; kingdom Viridiplantae; phylum Streptophyta; class Magnoliopsida; order Rosales; family Cannabaceae; genus Trema; species Trema andersonii. The sequence goes on along the minus strand of JXTB01000902.1, from coordinate 41,603 downwards.
GGGGTCACCATCTGCCCTTCAGCAAGTCGTCGCAGGATATCATTGATCTGGTTAGTGACTTACTGAAGGTTCACCAGCATCTCCTCCATGCGATCCTGTCTCTGGGAAAGGTTTTCTGCTGCGGTCATAGTAGGCTGATCCTGAGCGGGGTCTGCCTGTGTAGCAGCAGTATTTTGAGGTTGGTTTTGGCTAGTTCCGGTGACTCTGGTAGTGTTTCTGGTGTTTGCCATTATTAAAAGAATGAATTTGACAAACTGTTTTGCCGGAATAGCCCTCCTTCTAGCACCAATTGTTGATGGAGGTTTTGTCAACAATAAATTTAGAAAAAATTAAGAGATGTGGCTTGTGTGAATTGGGTTATTAATTAAAGCAAATAAAAAGACAGAGGATTTTATAGTGGTTCAGCCCCGAAAAAGATGAGCTTACGTCCACTGTTTTTCACTATTTGATGGAGAATTACAAGCACCCAGAGTTACAATTGTCTCGTCTGGAAATCTCTCTCAAATCGGAAGTTAGAGTTTTAAAATCAGAAAATCGGAATATCGTAATTCTGGGATCCCGGTCTGAAACATTGAGCTCCCTTTATATAGATGAGGGTAACTCAATGTTCCTAATTGTGAAAATGGTTAACTATAATCGGGTAATACAATTTGAGTAACAATATAATTGGGTAACCACTTAAGATGGGTAACTGGTCGATCATGAAAGAGAGACTTCTGTTTCTCTTTCCTTGCAGGTTACCTGTTTGACGAAGCAGAGACTAGTTTCCTTTTCTTTCGGAGGAGGTCGCACATAACTTATGTAGAGGAGGTCGCACATATCTTATACGGTGGAGGTCGCATGCAACTTATGTGGTGGTGGTCGCATGTAACCCTTTCGGATGAGGTCGCACTTAACTCCTACTCATGCGACCTGACATAGGATTTTAGACCGCACAACAACTTCTAACATTCTTTAAAAAAAAAAAAAAAAAAAAAAAGAGAATAACGGTAAGAAAAGAAGCCAGTTCATAAATTAAATAAACAGCTATTAAGAAGTTGGTTCGGCAAAAATCGAAGTATGACTGGCTCGAATAGAGGTCTTTTTTTCCCCTTATTTCGATCGCAAATATGATGGATTGTATAATCGTCGAAAAAATTCGGTCTGTTTCATGCACATCTTTTGTGTTTGTTGTATTGTGTCCGTCTATAAAATATATAGTATATCATATAGATTATTTATGTTCTCTTTCTAAATAAAACGTAAAAACTTCACGGAGACATTGCGATTTTTCACTTACTAGAGGCTTGTACGTTTTATATCGTTGACTTAAGTGTATTTTTACCGGACATGCAAATTGATTTTTACCAAATTTTCTGAAAATGTCTTTCCTGTATATATTATTGGACGAATTTTTTACCAAAATACTCATTTTATTATTATTTGTTGACCTCGTTATGAAGTAGATTATACAATCTTGTTCATCTTTTTTTGAAGGTATCTTGTCCATGTATGTCGATTACAAGTATTCGTGAATTTTTATTTTAATTTTGATTTATCCGATGTAGTTTGATCTTCGTTTCTATATTGAATTCATTGTGTTGAGTGTTGAGTTTGGTTGTATTATTTAATTAAATGATATTCGATAATATGTTTATTTGTCCCTCTACGATCATATACCTAATATGCAACTGTTAATACATTTAATTGTATAAATATTAACGACATAAAAACCAACCTAGCTAGATTTGAGCTGACTTCTGTGTTTAGGAAGCACATTCTTGAAGCACAAAACAGTGTCATTTAGAAGTTGTAGAACAACGTCGATCCTTTTGTGCATATTGGGTTTTAAAATTTCCAGTATGAAACAATTTTAATTTAAACATTCCCTTGGCCTTTCTCACCAATTAAAATTTGCCTCCTGTAAGGTTTGCTTTTAAAGGTATTAGCAAAATTTAATTAATTACAAATTAATTAAAGGGTTATCTGGAAAAAAAAAAAAACACCCTAAAATATGATATTTCCTAATTTTGGCCCTAACTTTTGACTTGTATAAAATTATATATCTGTATTTCAAATTTTTCAAATTTATACCTTCTGTATATAAATTGACCAAAAAATTCTCACACAAAACAGAATCTAAATTAAAGATATCTTACTTTTGTCGACTAACATAAGCAAATTATTAAAAATAACTAAAATTTGTTAGCACAAATTACTCAATTTGTACATAGAAAGTACAAATTTGTAGAAATTTGAAATGTGGATGTATAATTCATGGTATTTTTTTTGACAATTATCCCTTAATTAAATCGTCAAATAATAAATAATAAAGGCATATAAATATGGAATAATACAAAAGTATCCCCTGAGCTTTGATAAAATGCTTAATATATCCCTTCCGTTTTTGTAAATTACAAAAATATCTCCTCTAATTGACAAATTAATACAAATTTCACCCCTATAGCTTATTAGGTCAAAATTAACAAATATAATGTCAAAATTATCCTTTCTCTCTAAACTTATAATAAACAATTTTTTTTAGATGACAAAGATACTATTACCTAAATATAATTAAATAGCTAAAAAAATGAAAAGTTTTTTTAAAAAAATTATGTAAGAATTTTTTTCACCAAATCTTCTTATTCTTAGTCAATTTTTTCTTTCATCTACCACTATTTTTTTTTCTTTACTGAATACTATTTATTGCTCTTTAAGTAACATTTGTTTTGCTACAAATTTAGAAAAGGGTAATTTTGATATTTTGTTTGTTGATTTTGATCTAATAAACTATAGGGGTAAAATTTGTATTAATTTGCTAATCAGAGAGAATATTTTTGTAATTTATAAAAACTGAAGGGATATATTGAGCATTTCATCAAAATTCAGGGGATATTTTTATTATTATCCCTATAGAGATTTTTGGAAAAATGGACCTGATTAGTAGTAATTTGGTCTAAAATGATTTTTTTATGAATATTTTAAAAGTGACTTTTTTAGTAGTGTAACAGTATTATGTAATGAATACCACATAATTTGTGATACTTGATTAATCTAAAAAGGTCATAGTTATATGAATACATATTGTGCAACCTCTGTCACATAACACTGTAATACTATTAGAAATATTATTTTTCAAAACACACCTAAAAAATTATTTTAGTTCAATTACTACTATCCATGTCAACTTCTAAATATTTTAGTCTTATTTAATCTTATTCTTTCTAATCCAGTTCGCATGATTCACAAAGTGGACCATTTTTTTTTCCCTAAGTGTCAAATTGTTACATTTTTAAAAAAAAAAATCAAGAATGATTAGCACCAAGTCGCCAACTACGTACCCTTTAATAAAAGCTCTAGGCTTCTTTCAATCAACTTAGAATTGAAAGTGAGATTTGATCTTAGTACTAAGACCTTCTCAGTTCTCAGTATAACATAACAAATTTTAAGAGAAAAATATACACGAGTGAAGTTATGTCCACCAACCTACTTATGGACCTACTTATTAAATAAGTCTTTTAAACTTAATTTAATATTAATGGAATTACTATGGTCAACACAAAGTCGACCTGAAATATAAATATATATTTCTCTCGAATATAGTACTAACGAGTTATACTTACTATTTGTTTACAGGTTGGATTATTTGAGTGAAATAAATGAGAGCAAAGAAGGGGGGGGAAAAAAAAAAACCAATGAGTTAATTGCAAAAACGAAAAAAAAAAAATTAAAGGAGGATGATTGGATTGTATTTACAATGGACCCACATGATAAGCAGACCTTAAAAAATTTCTTTGTGGCATATTAATTTTATAGTGATAGGACCATTGTTTGGCCCTTCTTAGATCATTTTTCAGCTGTCAACAATTATTTTATCCGCATAGTACAGAAGAAAGAAACCAGGCGAATGATATAGGAAGATGACTGCATGTAGTACTGCTAAAAATTAATGCAAATAAATAAAAAAACACTAATAATGAAAGGAAGAAAAAAAATAGCTGCACAAAATCTTTGCTTTATCATTCTACTCAGTGCTGATCTAAAGTTTTTCCATTCGTGTGCTTACTTGAGCGGGGTCACCATATGTACCCAAGAATTTTTTTAAAAAAAAAGAAAGTGGGATGATTTTTTAAATTTGGTTTCTCTTTGAAATAAATGCAAATATAGATTAGAACTTTTTTTTTCTGATCAGAAATATAGATTAGAACTTTGTTTTATGCTTTTTGACGCTGAATTTTGGGTTGAAAAGTAGTTATTATGGTTTACTAAAAATAATGACACAAAAGAGAATTGACCATCCAAAAGTAGGGAATATTGTGGTTAAAGATCTTTATTAATTCAAATTTACTTTACTTTTTATTTTTTATTCTTCTCTCCATTTGGTGAAACTTTAACAGTTGTTGCCTTTTTCTTTTAGTTATTATTCACGCATCTCCAACATTATTTTTTCGCAAGATTTTTAACGCATTTATGATTGATATATGGGCCTATTATATTGATAAAAAGGGATTATCTTCATAATGATTGTTGATCTAAAAGACTGGGTTAAAAGTTTCATTGTCATGTTGGTGAAAAGTTTTTACCATATACATAACATATTCATTTGTTTTTCTTCTTTCTTTCTTTCTTTCTTTTTTTTTTAAAAAATTCTTAAATGTTGTTTATATAAAAAAAAAATGTAAGTTATTTTATTGCTAGGATGACTTCAATTAACTAGTTAAATTCAATATGATATGTTTCTCTATTGTTTTTTTTCCCCCCTTTCAATGATTAGTGAACAATAACAATAGGCAGCCTTTGCTAGCAAGTACTGCATCAGCTAGTTGTAGACACATCATATAAGAGCTTCCTATATTTAGTATTTTAGCATCGTACGTTTATATTTTATATGCCTAGCCGCAATTTCTATTGGCCGTTTTTTCCATTACATTAATTATATAAAAGAAATTAACACAAACAAAAACCAGTAATATATACCAGTAATTAGTATTTTAGTAATGCTTCTTTTGTGTGGAGAAGTATAGTTTGGGAGATGGAGTTATTGAAAGTGGGTTTACGGTGGCAAATGGGTGATGGAATAAGTATTCAACTACTTTCAGATCTTTGGATACCACTGCCTCACACTTATAAACACATTACTTCTTTACTTGATACACTGGAATCTTGGAGGGTGGCAGATTTTGTTCTCAATGGCAAGTGGAATATCTCTTTTCTTGAACAAGTTTTCTCACTCATTGATATAGTTACCATAAAACGAATTCCACTTGGAGTTAGAACGAGACCTGACAAACTGATATGACATTTTGATCCCTCTGGTGTGTATAATATGAGGAGTGGCTATAAAGTTACTTATAGCAGGGGTGTAGATTGGAGTAGCTCCAATACTAGTGCCGATTTTGTATGGTGGAAAAGTCTTTGGAAATGTTTTTTACCCTAAAAGATCAAAATATATTTATGGCGAGCCTTTCTTGACGCTCTCCCAGTGCATGTTTGTCTCCGGCTACATTGTATATCTTGCTTGATTTGGTGTCCGTTATGTAAGATGGAAGAAGAGTCTACTATTCATTTTTTTTGGTTGTGTAAGAGGGTTCGCCTGGTGTGGTATAGCAGTTCTGTTTGGGAGAGATTACAATTATTTAAAGGTGACCCTTTTAGTGGTCTGTATGTATTTGCTACTTCAATATTAAATAATGATGACTTTGAGTTATTCTGCTATCTTTGTTAGTCTAGTCTATTTTGGGGGGTGCCCAAAACATGTGTATATTTTGAGAATGTGTTTTCTTCACTCATTGCGGTTTCCGATGTAGTTACTTAGGCTTTAACAAGTTACCGGAGATTGTACATCTCTTCCCCATGCTTGTCATTTGGCATTGCCCAAGATAAGCATTGGGTTCCACCTTGCCATGGGCCTCAACAAATTGAATATCGATGCAGCATTTTGTGAAGAGAATGGTTCTATGAGATTTGGGCATGTTATTCGGGATTCGGATAGTGCAATTGTGGCTTTCTCTTATGGGTGTTTCTAGGGTGCGTACTCTGCTTTTCTAGCCCAATTGATGGCCTTAAGGGAAGACTTACTTCTAGCTTCTCATCGTAGTCTTTATATTGATATTGTTAAGAGTGATGCTTTGAATATTGTTAATTTTGTAAATAATTGCTTATTTGATTCTGATAGATTGATTGTAGAAGAAGACGTGGTTGATCTTATCTCACTTGTAGGAGGTGGTAGTTACTGTCATATTTCCCGTTAGGCTAATATGGTAGCCCACACTCTAGTGTTTGTGGATTTTGGGTATGGTATTTCTTATTCCGGGGATACAGGTTATATTCTCTCTATTTTGTTTGATGTACTGGAAACTAATTTGACATCTCATTAATAAATTTTCCTGGAGGATCGTTTCGAAAAAAAAAAAAAAACAGACATTTTTTAGCAAATACAACAATAATGAATTAACCATGTATAGTATTTATGAAACTTGAGATGGTAAGAGCTTGTATGTGGGCGTTTATAAATATTTAGCATAACAAGTTAGGCTAATGCTAATTTTAGTTCTTGAATAATAACTCAAATATCATTTTAGTCCCTAGTTATCAGAATGCTTTTGACTTGGTACCCAAAGTAGGTACAAAACAATATCATTTTTACCAGTATAAGAATCTTACTATGAACCAGTGACCAAAACTTTGATTAAAAAAAAAAAAATCTATAGTATAGTAGATCGATACATGTAAAAGCTTAATTAAAAAAACACACACACATAGACACACATACATAGAGTTCATATACTAAGTCTCAAACAGTCTAAAAATTAAAGTTCCAAATTGGATCTAAGTTATTAAGATTCAAAATAGAATAGGCCTAAAAAGTATATTGACGGATGAGGAGTGTTAGGATTATTCTTGAGTTTCACTATCTGATATGTAAATTTTATTATGATTTATTATACAAAACTCTATCAAGTTGATTCCGGTATAATTTATCATTAAAATATGAAACTAGATAATGAAATTTTCGTGTTAAATAGTGAAACTGAATAATGAAAAAAAATAGGGAATTAACATTTACCATTTGTTGATATAATTTTCCTTAAAATTCCAAGAAAGTACTCTTTTTGTGGTGATATGAATATGATATCTGATTATAAGTTTATCTTACACGTATATTTTTCTTAAGGAATCAATATTGGTATTACAAATAAGAAAATCTAAATTTAGTGGAAAAATAGTTTATTTTTACTTTTTGTTTAGCATAGTTTTGCTTTAAGACAATACAAGGTGTAAAGGCCAACTCCTATTGGATGCAAAAGATTTTAAGAGATGGCAAATATAAAGGCTTATTTCTTCCAAAAGAATATAAAGGCTTATTTTGTTCTTCCCTTTCACTTGAAGAAACCTAAAAGCACATAAAATATCATTCTTCAGTGTGTATAATTATATTGAACTTCAAGCAAAAAAAAATAATAAAAAAAGAGAGAGAGTACATTTATATACCAGAGCAATGAACATATAACTTATAAATGAGTATCCTTCCTTTTTTTCTTTTTCTTTTTTACCTTTTGATTTATGGGGTCGAGTATAAACAATGATGCATGATTGGAACTAGCATAGGATGCTGTTCTGTGATGTATCACAATAATAGGAGTTATTTGATGCCCAATTTTGCCAGGAGAATATTTATAATTTTTATTTTGTGTTGGTGACACTATCTATTTCTATGAATTGTATAATTTAACTTAGCAACCAAACATTAACTTTCGATTTTGACAATTTTTTCAGACAATTACCTCTTAGGAATTAATTATTGTTCTAGAATGTGGGAGGCAAGAATTTGCCAATTTTCAGATTTTTTTTTTCTTTTAAGTGGAAAGTTTTCAGATTATTGAAGTGACATCGTAGTTACCGCAAATGCATCTCTTTTACTGTACTAATTTTTTTTTTAAACCCATTTTTTCCCTTTTCTAAATTAGCTCGTTTCTAGGTATTTATAAATTAGTACTACAATTCTCCCTAAGATCTATCTATATATATTGGGAGAAAGTAAAAAAAAAAAATGTGAAAACTTATTTGTTCAGTATTCTATTTTTAAAATTTTTAAAAAATTTTGAATTTAATTTTCACTACTTTATGATATGATTAGTCTTATTATTATTTTTTCATGTTATGATTAGTTATAATATATACATGTATTATATAATATTGTATTTAATTTAATATTAATAATACTTTATATTAAATTTAGTTCATTGAACAAATAATTGTACTACATTCGTCTCATCAAAATAAATATAAAGACAAATATATTCTTTAAAGTTGTAATATATGGAACCTAACTATAGGCTTAGTGTGTACAATATTAATACCAACTTGAGCAAAGTGCAATATAATGACTAGTTATATATAAAATTGGATTCAAATATAAATTCGTTATGGTACTACACAATAGTACTTAAATTTGCAGTAGGGTACAAAAATATTGTTCTAAAAGTATTATTGTTATCAAATTAATTTATTTTAGAATAATGTTATTTAATAGATAAAAAGGGTTTTTTCCCCCTAAAATTGTTTACTAATTAGGGCAAATTGGCATAATATTTGCAAGAATTAGAGTAAAGTGACACCACATTTACAAAAATTGATGTATAAGCAAAATTTCAAATGAAAAGGAGTATACAATAATTCTTAACAAAAGTTAGGAGGCCATAAGATATAATACTATAGGCTTAATGTATGCAATATTAATACCAACTCGTGCAAAGCGCGGTATCACGACTGGTTATATGTAAAACTGAATACACATATAAATTCGTTATGGTACTACCCATTAGTACAAATTTGCAGTAAGGTACAAAAATATTGTTCTAATAGTGTTATTGTTTTCAAATGAATATATTTAATAATAATATTATTTAATAGATAAAAGGTTTTTTTTCCCCTAAAATTGTTTATTAATTAGGGCAAATTGACATAATATTTACAAGAACTGAGACAAAGTGACACCGCATTTGCAAAAATTGACTTATAAGCAAAATTTCAAATGAGAATGAGTATACCATAATTCTTAAAAAAAGTTTAGGAGGTTATAAGATATTTTGTCCTATATACTTTTATTAAAATCCAACAAAGTTATTATCTAAAAGAAAATCCCTAAAGTTTTTGACAGTTATAATCGGTTCAATAAATTTGTTGTTATAACTACATAGTTAATATTGGCAACTCTACAAGTTAACTTGTAACTTACCATTCATTTCAGGTACATAGTTCATACTCACATATTTCCTTGTTCTGATAAAGAAAAGGCTCACCTTCCCCAGCAAAAAGGTTCCAACAACAATGTGTGAAATCTTTAATTTTTGTTATTCTATCTTTAAGTAGCTTTTATTGTTTGGTGATGAAAAGTTATGACTAGTGTCATGTGGTAAGTCATGAGAATAACAAATATGTTTTTTGGGCCAACAAAAAAAAAATGCGGAAAAATTCTTGTAATGAAGTTTATTTAATAAAGCTCTGGTTGTTTGCTTCCACGTAATAAAAACAAAAAAGTAAGAGAATGAAATTAAATACAAAATATTACCATCATAATTTGCATGGGATTATACTTCCACATCAAAAAGCTATTTTGCTTTTGCCAAAAAAAAAACTTTTTATATATGAAGATTCTGCTTGATGAAATCTTACCACTCTCCTACGCCCACGTGAGTCAATTCAATGATTTCATTAGAGCGTGCAACTACGCGCATAATTAGACAGTGGGTTGACAATTCCAATATTTATTATAAATAATTTGTTCGTTTTTATTGTATCAATATCTCTTTTCCTCAATTTGGATATTGGAGTGCTCTCCTTTCTCCAGCTGCACACTCACTTCCCAACACGTAAAAATAAAAGTTGCTAACATGCGCGGATGAATTTCCATTTTTAGTTTTATTTATTTATTTTAATTTTTGACTATTAGTTGAATAATGTCAAGTTAAAATAGAGATAACAAAATCATAAAAAAAAAAATTTACACTAAATAGCGTGACCTTTTATTTTAAAATGAGACCATAGTATTTAAGATTATATGACTAAAAATCATCTCATATTTCTGATACAAATTTTTGGTATTCTAACTTTTACTCGAATAATGTTATTTATTACCCTTAGAGTAGTAATGTAAACATGGTGAGCTAGAGCTGTAAAATGACTCCCTCATCCTCTACCTCGACCTCGTATCAATGTAAACATCATTTAGGCATTCCTTGCCATCCTGTTTGTGGCTCATGAACAATGATTAATACGTATGTTTCATCCCTTATTATTTTTTTGAGAAAAAAAAAATTTAAAAATGAACTTTTTTCATTGAACATGAGGGAGAGTGTGAGTACTCTATTTAATTAGACCCACCAATTTGTGATAGAGTTAGGATGATCATTATTTTGGCGTAAATTTTCATTTTAGATTTTTTGTCAATGAGTCCTTCTTTTACTTTCAAACCCTAGCTTCTGTTTATAAAGCAGTTGTCAATGCAATTGTGTCTCTTTATGTGGTTTAGGAGATGTGTTACTTGAAGGGTTTCAGCATAAAATTTTCAAGTCCACCCTAACATTCTTCACAATCTCATTTGCTTTTAATTCATGCATAAATAACTGTGCTTTTGAATGGAATGACCAATTGTGCAACTGAATAGTGATGTTATGGACTAATTTGCCAAAACGAAAAGAGCGAAAACCAATATGTCAGAGGCGTATAAGATGAGAACCAATAATGCAATATAGTCTATATATAAATATAAAATCCCACAAATCCTATATATCTATATACTAAACTATTATCAATTAAACAACCAGACGATGTAATTTTACATAAGAAATGGGAATTAGTTGAAATTTGTAATTTTTTTTAAACGTTTTTCAAATGCACCCCTAAAGCACTCACCCATCTGCTACAGTTGGCGCATTTTAGCCTAACAAAAACAGAGAGAGAGAGAGAGAGAGAGTATTATTTAGTATTATTTATCCCCCTTTGGAGTTTCTCTCTCTTCTCTCGGTTACATTATTATTGCCTTTTGCTTAAAAAGAGCTTCATTTTTATTACTTTTCCTTTAAAAATCAAATTATTATAGTTGGCCATTGATTTTGTTTCACTTGAGAAGCTTTAAGCTTTACACCCAATTCCTCTGTTTTGCTGTCTCACTAACCCTTTCCGTTCTTCTAGCCCCCCTCAGCTTTATTCTCTCTGTGTTTTTAAATTTTGGTATTTTTCAAAGGGGAAAAAAAAAAAAGTGGAAGCTGGGTTTGTAGCAGAAGAGAAGAAAGAATCATTTGAGCTTCAGATCTGGTACAGCTGAGCTTGTTTGAGAGGGAAAAAAAATGGAGTCACACCCAAATGCCTCTTGGTTTCTTGGTCTCTCTCATTGACTTGAGAAGAAGAAAACCCATTTCTTGTTTTCCTTCATTTCTCTTCTTTTGAGCTTTTCTAGACCTTTTTTTTCTTCACTTTGACCTCTGTTTCAGGGAACCAGTTTTCTTGGTTTTTTTGGGTTTTGTCAAGTGAAGAGCCCACCATTGAACTTGGGTTCTCTTCAGTTTAGAGAGAGAAAGAGAGATCTGTGAGAAAAAAAAATGCTGGCTTTAGGGAGTCCTGCCATCGGTGTCCGTACCAGTACTACTTGCAATGCTTTACTCAGAGAGCTTCAGGTGTTAAATTTTTCTTTTTCTTCTGCTCTTTCTAATTTGGGTTCTTGTTTTCTGTTTTTTTGGCAAAGTTTGAGTCCATTTTCCGTATTTTGGTGGGGAAAAAAATGCGGGAGCTTCTTATTCTTGTTGAAAATTTGCTTTTCAATGATGGGTTTTTCAGCTACTTTATATTTACTGCTATGCCCAAAAGTTGAGTTTTGATTACAACCCATATAGAGTCTAGTGAAGCTATCTATTGGGACTACTTTTAACAATAAACAAGTTGAAGCATCTCTTGGAACGTGATCTGTTCTGTTCACCCAAGTTTTAGGACTCCCTTTCCTTTTTTTTTTTTTGTGTCAAAACTTGAGCATAGTTAGTTGTTTTATGTACTGGAATTTGAATTTTCATCTTATGTATTTTTTTTAAAAACAAAGATTTTTCCTTTTCGGTTATGCTAATTTCTCAGAATTTTGATTGTTTTCTATGTACCTCAAGAAAAATTACGGTAAAAAAGAAATAAAAAGAGGACTAATTTCTTATTTTCTTTTTAACTTTATTCAAATTGGTGTTAATCAGTTCTACCTGCATCTTTGGTTATTTCACTGTTTTTGAATGGAAATAGTTCTTGTTGTTGAAAAGGGTTTTTCAATTTGTTGAAGTACTAAGAAAATATTATTGGTTTACCGGTGAAGGAGTGGTCTAAGGTTTTAAGTTGACCGTCATATGTTTTTTTTTTCTTTCTTAGTTCTGTATGAATTATTATTTATTTTCATCCGACTTTTATTCGCTTGCTTTCATATTCTATTATATGTTATATTTGATATCGCCCATATGTTCTTTTAAATGTTTTTCTTGCTATAAGCCTATAATGTCTTTTAAATGTTACATTGCGTAATTTATTCCCTCGAATTGTTGAAGATGGTTATTAGTGAAAACGTGGTTGTTGAGCATATTTTTGTGTTTTTAATGATGTTGCTGTTTCTACACTTTATCAATTTTATGGTCAATGCCAGGAAGAAAAGGGTGTATAATTTTTCAGATTTCTACAGTCTATTAATTTAAATATTCATTTGGGACTTTGTTTTTCCGAAAGAAAAAAAAAAAAGAGAGAAATTTTTTTAGCATTGCAATTGATTGCAAAGGTTGTTAGTTGATCTTTTGTAATGGAAAAGATAGAAATGGCAGTGTGCCCCAATTTGACATTCTTTAACTGTTTGCCTTAACGGTTTGTATGGAAAACAGCAAATATGGAATGACATTGGTGAGACTGAAGCAGACCAGGACCGCATGCTGCTAGAGTTGGAGAGAGAATGCTTAGAAGTTTACCGGCGGAAGGTTGATGAAGCTGCCAATGCTAAGGCACGCCTTCATCAGTCTGTTGCTGCTAAGGAGGCTGAGCTTGCCACTCTCATGGCAGCTCTTGGAGAACTCAATATTCATTCTCTGGTAAAGGATCCAGTGGAACTATATATTGTGAATTGTTATGAAGGAAGCTCCTTGTTCACCTCTACATTGTTTGTTTTGCATCTATTCATAGTTTGCCTTTTCTTTCCTCTTTGATTATGTGTTAATAAATACGGGAAATGAAAGTTTGCACTTTTTTAATTTACCTTCTTTCTGCAACGTCACTATATGCTTATAGATCAGTTTAATTAGTTATGGTCAAGATTTCATTAATTAGAACTTAGGTTGCCATGCTGAGGAAACATCTCTGTGAATAAGGATATTGATGAAGATATACTCAATTATAAGAACGTCAATATTGGTGTATGAGAAAGATACTACTGAAATTATTTATCGACTTGGAAAATTGGAGTCACTACTGTTATTGACGAATGACGACATTTGATTTCTCACTTTTAACTTATAGAAATTTTGTTTTCTTAGATCGTCCTTGTAATGTACCTTATTTATTGTCTCAGTTTTGCTAGTGATCCTGGTCCCCTCCATTCTTCTACTATTGTCTCTATTTCTCTAGCTCTTCAACTTCTACTACTACTATGTGCCGCTAACTGGTGCTCATTTTCCAAATGGGCCGCTATCCCTGCTAACCTACATTATCTGGTTGGGAAAATAATGTTTTGTTTTCCTGGTTGTTATTATTAGTAATATGATCCATGTTTGAGAGCACCTAAATGTGACCAGAAAGGCTGTCTAAACATCTACTTGAAGTTTATATTTATGTTGTAACCTCATAAGCATCACGTTCTTTACATCCGGTGCTATATTAATGATCCTAAGAATCATAGTTTTGGGGTTTATTGTATGTTTTATCGTGGTTTCTTTGGTTTATGTTATATTTATCTAGTACTTTTCAGATTCAGACAGAGAAGAGGTCAAAATCGTTGAAAGACAAACTTGCGTCTGTGGCACCACTGGTGGAAGATCTAAAGCTGAGGAAGGAAGAAAGGATGAAGCAGTTTTCAGACATAAAAGCACAAATCGAGAAGATCAGTGGAGAGATTTCTGGATACAGCCATCTTGATACCACGGCAATTGGTTCATTAACTCTAGATGATCAAGATTTATCGCTAAGAAAGCTAACCGAATTTCAAACTAACCTCCACACTCTTCAAAACGAAAAGGTAATCATCTTAATGGTATAACCTGACACTTCTTGTTTCTTTCCTAGTTACCCTGACATTTACTTTTCAATTCTTGCTTGAAGGGTTAGTTTGTGATCCCACATGTCAAATAAAGCTTAGCCACCTCTGTGCATCAGTTTACTTTTGATATTTTTAATAGGTTTTATAGTGTCAATTAAACTTTTAGCTAAACGCTCAAGCTTGTTTATTCTTCTGTATATTCATACACATTTCTTTTAGACGCTCAATGCTGTAAGGCATTGATAGTCATTTTGATGAGGTTACTGTTTAATTGATTTAAAAAACTTAATAGCTTTTGGATGGACAATTTAAAATTAGCTTTAGAAAGGTTATTTGTCTATTTTAGATGCTTTTGACTGATGAGTCAATTTTATTTGCCGTAGATATTCTGATAATGCTTATGCTATTTTAGATGCTTTTGACTTATGAGTTAATTAGTTAGTTGCCGTAAATATTCAGATTATGCTTATGCACTGTTCTTTTTTACAGTCTGATCGCCTTCAGAAGGTTTTGGAATATGTCAATGAGGTCCACTGTCTCTGTGGTGTGCTTAGTTTGGATTTTGGTCAGACCGTGAGTGATGTGCATCCAAGCTTACATGGGACAAGCATAGAACAATCTACAAACATCAGCAATAGCACATTGGAAGGCCTGGAACTGACTATTCTCAAATTAAAAAGAGAAAGAAAAGCAAGAATTCAGAAGGTATTGCTCGTCTTTGGTAAATGGTAATGCTTTTCTCTTATCTATCTGCAGTATAACACCTTTGCAATTCCAGCTGAAAGATATTGTGGCATCACTGTCTGAACTTTGGAACTTGATGGATTCGTCAAGAGAAGAGAAGAATACCTTTTCAAGGATTGCTTTTATCCTTGGAAAATCAGAATCAGAAATTACAGAACGAGGTTTTCTTTCGATGGAGATCATTGAGCAGGTATGAAATTGGTCTCAGAATATCTAAATATTAATTCTTACATGTTAGACCCTGAATTTTACTTTTCTTTTTTACAGGCATCACAAGAAGTTGAGAGGCTCACTAAATTAAAAGCAAGCAGAATGAAGGAACTTGTTATGAAGAAGAGGGCAGAATTAGAAGAAATATGCAGAATCACTCATATTGAACCTGATACTAGCACAGCTGTTGAGAAATCAACTGCAATGATAGACTCTGGTACTTGGATTATCTGTAATAAAGCTCTTCATAAAATGTGTTTTGTGGAATTTGTTTTGCTAGAAATATATGTGAATATGAATCTGCTGTCTCTGTTCAGGTCTGGTAGATCCATCTGAACTTCTTGCAAACATTGAAGGACAGATAGTTAGAACCAAAGAAGAGGCTTTAAGCCGAAAGGAAATAATGGATAGGATCGACCGGTGGCTGGCTGCCTGTGAAGAAGAAAATTGGCTGGAAGAATATAACCTAGTAAGCCGGAATTTTATTCTTCATGGTCTTTCAACATATAATGATAGGACTATAATTGCACCTTCTTTTTTTTTTATTTGTTTTTGTTTTTGACTTTTTCCCTCACTTGCTGATTCGGTGATTCTTCTCTTGACTTTCATACTCGACATCCACATCGGTCATGAGTTAGATTTAAATTGTACAGTACTGGAATTTGGTTCTCCGGTTCTGTTGACTTTTAGAGATTTTTTTTTGTCCTTGCTCTGAAGATTTTCAATTGAACTCCAGGATCACAACCGGTACAATGCTGGAAGAGGTGCTCACATAAACCTTAAACGTGCAGAACGTGCTCGAGTGACTGTGACCAAAATTCCAGGTATTGCCTTTGTTGGTAGTCTATCCTTTTCTGAGGCTTTAGTGCATGGAGCTAACCAGGTCTTTTTTCAGCAATGGTTGACAACCTGATAAACAGAACTTTGGCGTGGGAGGATGAAAAGAAGACGTTATTTCTATATGATGGGGTGAGTGTATTTTTTTTTCTTTTCTTTTCTTTTTAGGCACCATGGATTTGTCCTAACTTTTATATTTTAATATTAACAACGTTTCCAGGTAAGATTGGTCTCAATACTGGAGGACTACAAACTCAGCAGACAACAGAAAGAAGAGGAGAAGAAGAAATTCAGGGTAATTTATGTTATGCAGTTGGGCTGCTTTGAATCTTTGATTTTTTTTTTTTTTTTGCCTTAATATTTTACTGGTTTTGTGATTTCTGTTGAATCTAACGGTAACAAGTAATAATTTTTAAAAATGATGAAATAAACTAGATTCTCATCAGTTAGTGACAAAAGTCAGTTCTTTTCTTTCCTCGCGCCATCTTCAGCTCTGCAATTTTGTTTCGTTTTCACCCTTTTTCTTGTTTTACAGGACCAGAAGAAGCTCCAAGATCTTCTCCTCACGGAAAAGGAATCAATATATGGATCTAAACCAAGTCCTAGGAAAAATAACAGCTTTAGGAAGCCAAATGGATACCGTGCAAATGGGAATGGATCAATGACTCCCACACCTCGTCGAAACTCAGTTGGTGGTGCAACTCCTGAGCTCATGACACCCCGGTCCTACTCTGGGCGCCAAAATGGATACTTCAAGGAAATGAGAAGATTGTCTACCGCACCATTGAACTTTGTGGCTATATCTAAGGAAGATACAATGTCATATGCATCTGTTTGTGGGTCCGAGCTAGGATCTCCTCCGCATGGTTGAACATTATCGAAAATGGTTTGTCCCTACCAACTTTAAGATCTCAATCCTTTTCGACGTTATACCAAAAGGAAAAAAAAGGAAAAAGAAAAACTATAACACTATGCAGATCTGGTTATACTCGCACACAAGCACGCATGCATTTTTGTTATTACGTGCGTATCACCCTTGTAATGCGTTGTGTCGAAGATTATTCAACTCTTATATTTGTCTACATAACTTCTGGCACATATTGCAATCCTACTTAGGTAGCTTCTGTCCCCATATTGAGGTGCGTCTGTTTATCTGTTTATGTACTTCTCGAGTCTACGTGTATTTGCTTTTGGAAGCTGGTTTTCAACTTTTAATAATAAGTGATACCACTGTAATTTCATGTTTGTAATTTAGAGTAGTCAGATGATAATATTGTTATGCAGGAACAGGCAGCTGTTTACACGCTAGAGGATAGTACACAATTAAAGCAGCGGAAACCTTGTGAATATGGAAGGAACTGTACACTATGATTGTAATTTGTTAGGATTACATGGAGAAATTGAGAATGGTAACTAACAATTGAGAGCATAAAAGTTCGACGCGGTCTGCTTCGAAGAAAATTACTGTGGAAAAATGGTGTCTTCTGTAGATTTACGGTTTGGAATTTGACGTGGAAGTCTTGCAAGTAATAGGGGAAAACTATTGTGAAATATGTTTTATAGTAGTAGTGGTGACCATGACGTCATGGATTTTGCTTTTGTTTTTCTTGGATTCTTGTGTGTGTATATATATATATATATGTATACCCGCGTGAAAGTCATCATTTTATGGGGTCAAATTTGGTATCTTCGAATAAATATGCATACTTGTTTGGTTTGTTCCTTGCCCAGAGCAACCTCTGAGCCTTATTTTTCTCCTGCACTCCTGCACTTTGGTTTTTGGTTTTCGTCGGTGTCAATGCACATTGCAAATAACAATTTGGTGAATTTACTGAGTGTTGTGAAGATTATTCAAAGCCAATCTGATCTAAACACACAAGCAGCAAATAAAAGCGGACACAGGCAATTATAATGGTTCAACTTTGCAAGCAGAGCCTACATCCACGGGACAAAGAGTCCAACTACTATAAACAAAACCAATCCAGTCAAAGATTTACAAATTACACAGTATCTAAATAGTCAAAGATCCGAAACTCCCTTCTAGGCCTTGATAAGGTCTGTGAGTAACATTTGATTCTTTGTTGAAGCTGAACTCGTCTCTTCAAGCATTCCACTCGAAGTAGTCCAAAAGCCTGAAATCCCTGCAGCTCCAAATCTCAAGAATCCTTGCTGAGATATTATGCAGAAGTGACCTGAGATTCCTTTATGGTCTATGAGCTTGAAATCCCTTCAAGCTTTATGAATATAGAAATTGAGAGCACAAGATCAGTACCATCGAGAGTCAACATTAGTTGTCAAGACATAGTTATCCCAGTGCTATAACACTGAGGAACTTTTTTCGTAAGTTGCCAATAAAAGAATAACAGTCCCCCTTTAGCAAACTTACGAGAAAGATAAACATGCACAAAAAAGAAGACATTATACCTATAAAAGCCAGTCAAGATAAGATCACGGATAGATTCCATATTTTATACAACAAAAACCAAAAAGAAACAGTATCTGGCTAATAATAGAACTCACATAACTGAGCATAACTAAAAGGAGAAAAAAAAAAAAAGATATGAAACGAGAGCAACACCCATTGCAGCATGGTACTGTTTTTCCTAATTACTTGTTGGTTGCTCGGGACATTCCCGTGCTACCTCGCATGCCTGTGCCGTTTACACTCTAAAGCTCCTTCCCATCCTTTCCAAAAAATTAGAACTAGATTATTTTGCTAAAAACAAAAATAAAAATCAAGGAGAAAATATGGCCATCATAGACCACCCTCGTTGTTACAAATCTAACAATTAGAATTTAGACATACATTTTCTAGAGCTATAGATAAGAATCAATAAACGAAAGTAACATGATATTCAATCATACATCTCATATAACGAGTATCAGCACATAGGGTCCTAAATTGCTCTCTCTTCTAAAATCAGTCATAAACCTACATAATTATGGATTTCATGATAAATCAATCACGAATATAATGGATATAAATTGATACATAATGCTTTAAAACTTATGCTTTTGATGCTAATTGTAGGGAACATAACCTTCAAAATTTTATGAGTATGCAGCGGAGCAACAAAAAAGAAAACTATACTATTAGACTATATTCTCTCGCACAAGATTCAATTTTAACAATATTATATATAAAGCACATAGAGATAGAATGTAACCTCTCTCACAACCATAAGATCTTCCGGTCTGAAACAGGAATCTGACTGCTATAAAGTGTGGGCTCCTCGATTGAAATCTCCTATAAATGCCAACAAACCAATACCAATTGGTTCTCCTTCCTAAAATCACCAAATTCTAAACTCTCTCACTTTTCTCTCTAAGTTTCTTCTGGTTTTCTCTGAAGTAGTTGCCAACTAATGAAAAGTATATGTTACCGTGTTACCCTTAATACCTATTTATAACACGACATTGACAAACTCCTAGTCTAATTAAAAGACTTATATTGGAATAATCTAGAAAGATAGAAAGTTCAAAAAGTACCATAAAAGGTATTTATAAGAAAAGAGTCCCATATGGGTGTAACATTTGGGAGAAGCCTATAATAAGCGCATAGGACCAAGGTAAAACCTCGGCTATTTCCCTCAGTTTATGGGCCCCTTGTGATATTAACTCTTAAATCAATACAAGCCGCGATTGTCTACAAATGTTCTGTATAGAATATACTACCAAAATATCGAGGCCAATCTAACAGATCATAAATTATATTATGTGATATCTCAAATGATATAATTTATGAATATGAATTCTTTATTGATTTAATAATTAAAATAGACATCGTTATATTGGAATATGTGCCATAAAAGCATACGTGATTTTATAGTAACATGTGAGTCCAATGAATGAAACTTTGTTTGATAGTATCTATCTAACATAATATTTATAATTAGAGTTATTTATATCAAATTGAAACATATTAAGGATCTAAGACTAATTTTCGAAGATAGAATTATTCACATAAAGAGTTATGTATGGTAGACATAATTCTATATCTAGTACAAACATTATTTATAGCCGGAAAGGATAAAAATTGTGCACAATTATCCGTAATAAAGGTTGAGAGTAATTTCTATTTCAATTAGGAGAGTGACGAGTTTAAAATCACCAAAATATTGACTTTGAATAGAAAACGTAATATACTTGGACTATAGTGAATCATACCACATGAAATACATTCTTTATAAAAGTACTGTAATTAAACAACATATTCCCATAGAAGTATAATTAAGGATGTCTATCTCAATCCTAAAATAAATAATTAATTCATATTCATAGATTGTAGTAATTGATTTATTAAAGAGTATAATCTTATGATCCAATAGATTAGCCTCAATATTTGGAAATATACTTTCATGAATATGTAGATTTTTGGACATCAAACTAAGATAGACGTTATGGATGCAGCTAATACATATAGCTGAGGTGGCACTTATAGATGATAAGTACATGAAAATACATTTTGGATTTGAGATAATTGATAGCATTTTATAATATTATAAGACTTTTGGTAGTATTTTAGTATAATTATTTTGCACATGTGAATTTGATGTTTGTATTATTTTCTTATATTTGCAGCCTACCGAAGCAAACATCTTTTTCTAAAGGGAAATTGATGCAGATGGCCCATTTTTGAGGCATTTGGACTTTTAAAACCACCTTTTTAGAATGACTTTTCTATACCAAATTTCTGATAATTTTAACTCATTTTAGAAAGAGAAACATTCAAATTTCTGAATATGCCATGTTGTAAAAATCTACTTTTTAGGTGTATTGTATTTGTTGCAAATTTCCTCTCACTCGTTTTATCTCTCTCTTCATTGATTTCTACTTTTATAGCTCTCACTCTCTATCTCTCTTTCAACTATAGCTCCATATTCCATTTGCGTCAACTTTGGCCACATAGCTTTATTGTTGTCTACTCATATCGCTGTGTGGTTTCATCATACGATGTCTCAGTCTCTCATTCTTACTTTCACATCGTCTCATTTGGTCGTATTGATTCTACGAAGAAGAGATATGTGTTTTTTTGGATTCTCAGTCACTTATTTATTCTTACTGGGTAATTGTTACTTTATAAAAGAAGGTAGAAGTAACTGAATATAGATCTATTATTATAAGATCTGGCTATATCTATATCGATATAATAGGCTCAGATCTGACTGTGACTATTTGTCATAAATTTGTGATAAGAAGACATAGTATATAATAGTTTAATATTTACATTTGCTTTAGAAGAAGTCAATGTATGTAAGTTTGTTTTCATAAAAAAAAAAAAGGACGCAAAGTATGTGTGACTATGTATGATACAAAGTATGTAAATTTTATAACAGACAGTCACATTATTGTGACTGAAAGTCAATATTTGATTTGCATCTTTATGAACATTATGAGTTCCTATTACATAATATATTGGGTAGTTACTTTATAGAAGATGATATAAGTAACTAGGTATGGATCTATTAGTCACTAGATCTAGCGATGTAATGGTTCCGAATCTGAATGTGACTATTTGTCACAAATTTGTGATACAAAGATATAGTTTGATATTTACGTTTGTTTTAGAAGAAACTAGTGTATGTGAGTTTATTTTAACCAAAAAAAAGGACGCGGAGTATGTATGACGTAGAGTATTTTTGTGATAGGTAACCACATTATTGTGACTGATAGTCAATATTTGGTTTGCATGTCTATGAACATTGTGAGTTTCTGTCATATAATATGTTGTGTAGTTGTTGATCTGTATTCATTTTTTAAATTTTATGTTTTGCAGACATAAGTAGTATTGTTATTTTCCTGAATTACAATAGCAACTGGGACCACAATAACTATCATGGGACAAAAACTATGGGTATTTTGGTTCTAATAGATAAGAATTTGATCTAATTACATACAACCAATCATAGACCAGGAAGTCGTTCTACAAGTGGTGTAAGAATAATATTGTTTTAGAATATGCAATTAGTTATTGTGATAAAGAATCAGATGAATACAGAATCAGATAATTTGTGACATAATGTTATATATTTTATGATAGTCATAGGTTAATAACGAAACTAATGAATTGTCGTTACTATATTTTATTATTACAATTATATGTATCCAAATTTTAAGTTTATGATAAACTTGTATTAAATATATCTAGTTTACTTGAGATATTATATATATTAGTTTGACTTATAGTCATACTATCACGATCCAAAACCTAGGCTAGTGACAGAAGGAGAATTTTATTAAAACAAAAAACTCTTTGATTTATTTTTAAAAAAAAGGTCTTGAAAGTTTCAATTTTATAAATATTCCATTTAAATAAAATATGTGGAATTTCATCATATGAACCTCTCACATAGTTCTTATATACTATTCAACATAGATCGAATAGTAATTGAAAAACATAATTCATATTAAAGTTCAAAATAGAGTTTAAGCATCTTCATCATTTACAACAAATATCAAATACCAGAATGTCATACATAAATTCATATACCTGATGGAAAGTAGAAATCTTATTTTAATACTAAATCAAATCCAAACTCCAAAACAATAAGTTTCTAGTATTACCAAGATAACGAACTACAATCATAGATAGTCTCTTAATCCTCTTGATCACTAAGGTTGTATTGAACACTACCTGAGAAAGGAAAGTAGGGGATGAGCATGAAATACCTAGTAGAAAAATAGTTACCTCGATGGAAATTATTTTGTGATGGAAAGTTCCTGCATAGTGAGTTTAAATCCAAAACATATATATATATATATATATATATATATATATATATTTTATATATGGTTGCCAATCCAATAGGTATTTTTTTTCTTTACCTATAGGTAGGTATTTTTTTTTTAGCCGTTGGATCACCATCTAATGGTGATCCAATGGCTATAATGAAGTGCATGAAAAGACGTGCATCATTAATGCTCTTTCTCTCTCTTATTTTTTACAATAAAAAAATATGCATGCTAAATTTTCATTGGCCAAATTGATACCTATGCATAGGTAAAAAAAAAAATACCTACTAGATTGGTGCCCTTTATATATATATATATATATATATATATATATTTTATATATATATATTTTATATATATATAAAGTAGTATAATCAAAACTATTCATTTATATGTACGTGATACAAATCAACTCATACCTATGAGGTCTTATCTTCTCATCTATAGAAATAAAGGATGATAGCACTAAGTACACCTAATAGCCTGTGTGACACCTAAGTCCATACCTGGAGAGACACCAATGTATCACCTACCAAACTTAGAGGGATAACCAAATTGCCTACTCCTGCCAAATTGGGAGATAATTAGAAAAAATAAATCCCCATGCAGGTTTACAGACTCTACACTAATGGTAGGACAGACAACACCACACTGTAAACCCATGATGCTAACACAATACTCATGTATAATTCTATGACACGTACAATAAATATACATATTATATTTTATAGAAAAATGGGTAACATAATGACTCTATTTTTGATATACCCAAAAATAACTTGTACTCATAAAATTTCCAGAGCAATAAAATATATATCATACAATCAAATTCTATCACAAATATTCAAATAATTCTAAAATAACATTTGTCATTATATGTTGTAGAAAATAAGTTTTATTCAAAAATGATATAAAACAAAGGTAATTGAATCCTTACCTTACTAGAATAGTAATACTATGCTATTGAATCTTTAAGGTATCGTTGGACGATTGCTCGGAGGATCGGGAATCAATTCTAATCTCTCGATCGTTCTCTTGTGAAAACCAACTTTTTAATGGAGCTTCAAATTCTCAAATGGACCTCTTTAATGAATTCTTAGCACCCAAAATAGCTAGGTTAGACATATAACTCGTCTAATTCAGGTCCAGATCAAAACCGGACCAATGGTACATAAAACGAGGTAAATCTTAGCCGTCTAATTTCGTTTTTCATACTAGTTACCAAACATTGTCAATATATATTAATCTTCTTTATTTTCTGAGTACATTCCAAAAATAACATCAAAAACACAATCTAACGTTCAGATAAAAAAGTTAAACTCAAACTCAAAATACTAAAAAATGACAACTTTCAAACTGGGTAAAATGGAGTTACAAGATAGATATCTGGAGATTTCTCTTGATGGTCGAATACAACGAGTCGAAGAACGGGATCTGAAATGCTCTGAAATGGCACCAAAAATTCACGGAACCCCGCAACCTATTTCCTTCTCCGGCGATGCCGAGCTCTTCCAGTGGCTTCTGCATGTCAGCGTCGGTACTGGGGTGACATAAGGAGGCCTCACCAGTGGTCCTTGTGGCTGGATAATGGCTGGATAAGCTTCAACTCCCTTGGATGGTGTTAAGCCAAGAGTGAGTGGGAGAGTAGAGAGAGAGAGAGATCGAGTGAGTAAGAGAGAGAAAGGGGAGAGAAAAGAGGAGGTCCATGTGACCTATGTTATGGGACTATGCATTTTTTCAAAAACTACACAATGGTCTCCTACTTTTTAAAACTCTTTCAATTTCGACCTTAAAAATTGCAATTTAGTCTCTATTTCCAAAGAAATTTTGCAATTAAAACACTCCTTTATTTAGTTTGGAAATTGGTAAAATTCCCAATTTATATTCTTAAAAATCCAAGTTTTTACACATACATTTGTGACGGTTGGGTCGTTATGCCAGTTCCGAATGTATTAAGTTTCTAGTTTATGATCGACTTTAATTAAATATATCCATCTTACTTGAGATATTATATAGTTTAGTTTGACTTATAATCATACATTTTCTGATAGTTGATTAATACATAATAGACTGACAGTTCAAAATTACAAAGAACAAACTTAAATTGTGACACCTCATCACAAATATATAATAAACTGTAACAAATATTAGTCAACAAATCTATGTAATTAACACTACTTATTCTTTTTGGTCGAAAAGAAGGGAGAGTGTACTTGGGGTTTGTAGTAATGGTTTCGATAGTGGGGTAGTACAATACCTATGGTGTAATGTTTTCAAAATTTTTATTACAATATCTATATCCATATATATATATATGGGCACCAATCCAATAAGTATTTTTTTTTTTTACCTATACATAGATATCAATTTGGTCAATGAAAATTTAATATGCACATTTTTTTATTATAAAAAGTAAGAGAGAGAAAGAGCATTAATGATGCACGTCTTTTCATGTACTTCATTATAGCCATTGGATCACCATTTAATAGTGATCCAACGGCTGAAAAAAAAAATACCTACCCATAGATAAAATAAAAATATACCTATTGGATTAGCAACCTATATATATATATAAACACCACAGATAACAATAGAAGTGCATTTTAGACTTTTTGTTTTCCTAAATTGGTCTAGATAAGTCATTTTGAAAAAGTGGTTTTAAAAAGTCTAAATGCATCAAAAATCAGCTATTTATGTCAATTTCTCTTTTCCAAAGCCTAAGATAATGAGCAAATTATATACAAACCAACAAGTAATTGGCCGTGCATTTTGCTAGAGAAAGTCCATAATGGATGGGAAGAATTACCAAAAACAATTTTTTTCCATATTTAAATCTGGTAATAACTCCTTAATAATGAATGATTTGGAAATATTGAAATAGTTGTTAATAGATAAATTGTAGACCTGACACTTAGCTATCCAGAGCTTCAAGAATCATCTTATTTGGACATTTGCATAAAAAATTTTGCTTAAAATACTGACATATATTTAAGCAATTAAAGTTGCTGACGTTAGTTTGATTGCTTGCACTTTGCCCTTTAGTTTGTTCATATTTATGTCAACTAATGTCATCCATTAGAATGTGTATCTATCCAGCCAATCTTTACCAAATATGGGCAATGTGACAGTAATAGTCAAGGAGGCACATATGGCCAAGGAAGCGTTTACGACAAAGCAAACACATCTAGCCAAGATGATACTTATTATTTCAAAAGCATTCTAATAATAATTACTTAAATAATTAATACCTATAAGGAATTATGCCAACCTATACAAGGACCAAAATCCAGGGATCTAGCATGTGACTAAAAATGTTTTTTGTTCAAATCACGCTAATATGACCATTTTTCAAGATGAATTTTGTAAAACTAGTCACATTTTTCAATGAATAGTATTCAAAAATAAAATAATTACTTAAAAATAGTTAATTCTCATAAAAAAAAATGCGGTTTTAAAAATGTCAATCAGGTTTAAAATGCACCTATTTATAAAATAATCACCTTATTTAAATAGAATTGAAAAAAAGATATGCTCGTCTGAACAAGTTTGGCATAGACTCTCATTCAAATTGACACATATTTAAGCTTTCCAAAATAAAGCTGACTCCAAATTGGAGTCGTACTTATATTGGCTAGCTGGAATTTCTAGCAAGTAAGTTTCTCGTTGAATTCTCTCTCTTTTTGACCCATTGGAAATGTAGATAAACGTATTTTGAGAAATGAAATTTAATTATAATGTATCAATTTTGGATTGATACGTATAAAACGAATAATAATCGAGTGAGTTTTTAGTTAACAAATTATGTAACTAAAGAATGACCCATATAAGTCGTTTATCTAAATATGTTAGTTTTTTTGTCAACTTGATATAACACAAATATGACTCGGTTATTTATATTTAACGATTTAAATGCCATTTTAATTAATTTGAAATATGTTTTCATATAATTACTTGAATTAATTAGTGATAATTATATTAATATTGAATAATCATATCAAATAAGTCATAAATAATACATGGCACATTTATTAGGTTGTAAATGAATTACATGTATTATGGTAAATAAATTACATGTATTATGTCGTGTTAGAATTCTGTGGCTTAGTATATAAAATACAACAATACTAAACTGGTTTTAAAGGTAGAATGCTTTCTAAATATGTCTACAGTCAAGCTAAATCTGGCAAACATAACATAAATCAGATTAAAAAAAATTATTAAAAAAAGATCCCACAAATATGAATGTTAAATTGTTAGATTTAGCTTTACTTGTCCTATATGTTATTAGAAGAAATTTGCAACATAGAAAAAGAAGGAGAAAATTATAGCATAGGAAAGAGGTGGGAGAATGTTCACATCACACTATACCTGTAGACAATTGAGTAGTAGCAGAACCGGCACTTCACCAGAGCTGTACTATAAAGAAAGATCTATCTGCTCGGTCAGATCCCTTCTGTTTTTGGGCTTTTGGGATCCGAGAAGAGAAACCTCAAAAAATTAAAATAAAAACATAAAAATAAATAGAAATTAGAAAAATATAAATGGATGTGGTGACATTCGGAATTATAATCGCCATAATCGTTCTCTTTCTAGGGGTTGTTTGCTTCATAACTATTGAAGGCACTTGCAAACGCCGTTAATTCCCACTCTCCAGTCTCCACCCAAACAGCCCCTTAAATCTCCCTTTTCCGGGAAAAAACCGGATACCCAGCTTCCATTTCTCCATTCTAGGAGTTGGGTTTTGCAGGGAAGTAGCTGAAAATGGCGTTTAAAGAAGTGTTCACTGTAGTTTTTGTGGTTTTGGGTTTGGGTTTTGGGCTGTTTTTGGATCTGAGCTCTGGTTCTGGGGTCCATGAATCTCGGGGAGTTCACCAGTGTAATCATGGCCACAACCATCACAACCACCACCACCATGAGCAGAGCTCTCTGGAAATGAAGCTTCCAGAGGAATTGGCTGAAGAGGAGGATATGAAGCTGTACGGGTTTGGGTCCCACAGTCATGACCACAATCATGAACATGAACATTTTGGAGTTTTACAACTCACCGGTCCTGGTAAATTCATCGAATTTCATTATGGTATACTTGGTTTAGTTTAGTTTTTGAACTGGTCTGGTCGGTTTCTGGGTTTGATTGATTAGTGATATTTATGTACTGCAGTGGTCCATTGGTTGGTTTTGCATATTATTGTTTGACTAAATGCCTTCTCTTTAATAGTCTTGTTTTTAATATCAAAGAGATTGTGATCCATTTATCATTTATAGATGGTGACTTCACAGATTTGCGAAATGATTCAAGTTAGATATAGTAATGCTTCTTTAAATATATATGGAGGTTGTTGCATAAAACTGTGACATAAGATGTCTGTTCTTGTCTTAGTAATTGCAGCACTATTTTCTCACTTACTGCCTACTCAAAGTGACAGTTTCGTTTAATGAGCAGCAATCCTATACCAAGGCAGTGGCATATTATTATTCTTCTAATTGTTGGATTTTCTTTATCGCCTGAACTCCATTCTTCAAAAATTTATCGTCAATTCAATTTTATAGGTCTTTGGCTACATGCACTGGGATGCTCGTTTTTGGTGAGCATGGCTTCCCTTATTTGCTTAATTATCTTGCCAGTAATGTTTGGTAAGTAATTTTAGTTGTCAATACATGCTTACACTTGTTCCTGACCTGGAAACCTGGAAAGTTATTTTTATCATTTCCTTTTGGAGAATAAGTAACTAATTTCTCGAGTTTTTGCAGTACATGGGAAACCATCCAAGGCAGTTGTTGATTCATTGGCTTTATTTGGGGTCAGATTCTTAAGGCCTGCTAATTTCATTTGTTAATCTAGTTATTTCCTTTAGTTAATTCCTCAATTATTTTTCTTTTTTTTTTTTTGTTTATATCTCTGTACTCGTCATGAAATGCATAACGTCTGCGTTCAGCAGCTGTCCAGCTTATCCCAGTCATCCTAACTGACAATGCTTAAGTTGACTGTGATTATATGATGCCAAATTATATTTTGCTAATTGATTTTAGAAAGTTCAACATTTGTATATTTAAGGAGTTGTGGTTCTTGACTTCATACCGCATGATTAACAAAGATTGGTTGGTTGTAGTTTATGTCAAAGTTCCTATGTTATTGTGTTTCATCTGTCCTAGACTACATTTTAGGTAATATATGATCAAGATAATTAGGGATACTGAATTTTGTAAAAACTAAAGATTTGTGTCAGCGTCTTGGAGGGATATTACACTGTGCATTGTGCAACATCGGTGGCAAATCCAGTGGCCTTCAGGTGTCCAGTGTGCTGAACTCTCAGATTCGTTGCACTTGTGTTTATTATATCTGTTATATTTTAATCATGCTAAGAATATGGGGATAGTCCAAGAAATGTACATCTTATCGATATGAGGATTTTATCGAACACAAAGTAACAACCAAAAGAATGACTGAATCCATCTCATCCAGCATTGTCTTTGCTTGGCTTGGGTCCTGAATCAACTTTTTGAAGTCTATGCTAAAACTATACTGCATTAGAAAGTCATAGTTTGCATAGCTGACAAATGTAGAAGTGAAATTCTAGCAGTAAAAAAGGAAGTTTAAAAAAAAGCCTAGGTTGTTAATTCACTATGTTACCGAAGGCCTAAAAGTGGCCCTGTCCTGGCTGGTAAGCTACATTATGACCTTCAGTAGCTTTTTTTCCCCCTTCCCTCTATACTCATTAAATGGCTCCTAGAATTGAGGACTTCGTAAATTTCAGAATACTTAATGTTGAATAGTAGTCTCATATTCTCTAGGAGTCCTTTTCTTAAATTGCTATATAAAATGGTGTCACTGATTTTATCGACTACCGTTTCAGGCAGGAGCTATGCTGGGGGATGCTTTTCTTCATCAATTACCACATGCCTTTGGTAATGTATTGACTTTGTGGCATGTTTTTTATTTTTTATTTTTTATTTTTTATGATGCCCATGAATTTCGAATTTTTTCCTCATTCTATTAACATATCAGAACTTCATTATTCTATGCCATACCTGACATTTAAGATATTTGGTGTATGCTTTAGAGCTTCTCTAGGAGAATTAAATATTGTTTAGGATTTTGTTGAGAAGTATGGTCTGTGATTGTTTCTTGATGGTCTGAGCTTTATTTCCCCCGTCTTCCTTGTGAATAATCACAAGTTTTGTGCTTCCAAACATCGTGGGGTTCAATAGACTCTAGTTTTGAACTGTCTTGTTAAGTGGAGGTTTAGGAGATAATAAAAATGTGTATATTGGTTGCTTTCTGCTAAACTTGAGAATTTCAATTTTGTATCATTTTTTCGGTAGACATTTTTTTTTTTGGGAGGGATATTTTGTATCATGTTTAAAATCTTATTTGTTGCTATGTTTGGCATCCCCATTTCTTGTTTCTTATATCTAAAGGGCTTAGGGCTTGGGTGGATTCATTTCTGTTTTCTGTTTTTTGTTGTGTTTTTTTTTTATTTAAAAAAAAACAGATTCTTGGTTTTTTTTTTTGGCAGTTTTTTGGCAACCCTTTTTAGTTTTTTGTTTCTAAAACTTGTTACCAAATTTTTTTAAAATAGAGGTACCAACAAATTTCTAGTACCTTAATTGTTTAAAACAAATTTCAAAAAAAAAAAAAAAAACTTACTTTTATACACAAGTGTGTATATAGTCTATATGACTCTCTCAATGATTCACTTTTTTGTATTTAGAAACAACAGTGAAATAGAGTTTGCCAAACATGTTTCTTATTTTTAAAAATTGAAAAGCAAATTAAAATTTTTATAGACATCACAATTTATTTACACAAAAAATAGGAAGTGAATCAAAACAAGCCCTTAGTGTTTTGAATTTTAAGATGTTATTCAGATTACATTAATTATCCTTTAAACATGTTAGAAATCCAAGATTATACTTGAGAAATGTATTATGTTCTGCCATATTTCTGCGTTTTTTCAGATACTTTTTAGTGGTTTTGAAATGCCAACCCATTCCTACCCCTGGGATATTAGGGAATTTCCTGAAATGGAAACATTGAAGAAATATGTTAGTGGTTTAAATTTGAATTTCTTGACTTATAAGTGAATCTATTTAACTAAGCCTCTCCAGAAATAGTTTTCTAAATTAATTGATTGTGACGGTCCTCAACCTATTCTGCACTGAACTCTATTTAAAGCTCTATAGACTCCTGTCTATTTTTCCAACATGGCTATAAATTAGTTTGTATTTTCTGCAGGGGGTGGACACTCGCACTCTCATGATCACCATTCAGACCATGACCATGATGTTCATCTTGGACAGTCACACTCACATTCTTTGGCCGATCTTTCTGTAGGATTATCCATCTTGGGTTGGTAACTTTACATTTGTGTCCATTACATATTCATATTTGTGTTTCTCTTTACGTGTGAAAATGTGTATAATCAGATATATTATATTTCTCTTCCTATGTGTTTTGTTACTTGTTTTACGTTTCTGTAAATTATCTGATAGATTTACCTCAGCAATGTGGAATTTGAAAAAAATGAAAAGTCCTGTATGATTTTACCGTTGCATTTTGACATCTATTCATGTTTGTTGATGTATTGGATTAACTGGTAAAGGATATTAGGGTACTGGTGCGTGTAATAACTTCTGTGTCTCATATTTTTGGTAGAAATCTCCCAATCTTTTCCCACCAAAAAGGGCACTTCTTGAGTAAATTGTCTTGATATCTTATTAAATGGTTGCATATCTATGCCATTCTATTTCTTTAAGTTCTCTGCAATCTTTTCATTGGCTTTCATGATGGGTTTGGCTGTTTTTGATTTGTGTCTGGTTATTATGAGGTATCTTGTTTATTGGGCCACAGCACATTTAACTTTCTTTCTTTTCTTCTTCTTCTTCTTTCTTTTTTTTTATTTATTTTTGATATATCAGCTGGAGTTGTACTCTTTCTTCTAGTAGAGAAGGTAGTGAGGTATGTAGAAGATAAATCTGGAGGAACTAATGCGTGGAGTCACGGTCACCACCACCATCATAAGAAAAGTAGGAAGCTGAAGGATGATAATGACTTGCAGTCGAAATCTTCTGAAGGAAAACTTTCAGATGAAGTGCTGCCTTCGTTGAAGGAAGATGCTCAAAATGGATCCCATATTCGGAAGGTAAGCTATACAAAATTTGCATTCAAAAGGATTATAGTATATCTGTTTATAATATGCTGTCACAATCTTGCTATGGTCATGCTCTGCCTTGTGTCTAGTGGATTGCTCATAGAAACTTGGGAGATTCAGACTTGATGCTGTAGGTTGGGGCCAGTTTATGCAATGACATATCTAGGAAATGTAACCGATGCTATATAAATTATGCAGAAGCTTTGTAAGTCAGATGCAGCATAGAGGGGCTTTAGTAATGTAGGGCAGATACAACAGTAGGGCAGATACAACAGTATGTCTAATGCAGGATGGAGACTTTGAGACCACACGTGAATGTTTATTTCTCTGTGGTTAGGCAGCAAGAAATTTTAGAATCTTTGACTACATATAGGTGGAAAATGGATTTAGATCGCATAACATATGTGAGATCAAGCTTTCATTTTGTTTTTTTATTGTTTTCTATTGAGGTTTAGTTCGTATCTTTTAAAAATTTATATCAGAAGTGCAACATAATAATTGAAGGGAGGGGTAAATAAAAGGAAATACTAAGCCATTTTACATGTACACTCAGAAAACAAGCGTGTGTGTATATATATATATATATATATATATGTATATAGATATATTTGTATTTGTATATACCATCATCATGCTTATTGTTAGAAAACTTGGATTGTTATGGCCAAGGATGTTAATATTGATTTTGTTGGCAATATTTCACTGGTATTATTGGTGTTTCGGGTATTCTAACATTGGTATGGAGGAAGATTAATTTTGATAATATTAGTAAATTCTCGTCAGTATTGTGGCAATATCGTTGTTTTGGGGTGTTGTCCGAAAATGATATTAGTCCTATACTTAAAGAAGTAAGGAATTAATCAGCTAGGGTAGTATGAATAATATGGAAACGAAATGGCCATGTGGCAAGCACAGGCTGCTACATGTCAAAGATGTACATGAAAGGTGTTAGAAACCTTAATTAAGAAGAATTTAAGTAATTTTTGAGAAATAAGTAAAGATCAGTTGCTTAAAACAGATGATATACGTAGCGGCCAAGTGTCAACTGAGACTGTCATTTGCCAAAAGAGCTCTAAAACGAACACCTTGTTATAGAAGGGATGTAACCTTTTGGAAGAAGCCAAATTCAGAATTAGGCCTCAAGCTTGATTTATTATGATCCAAATTTTGGAGAATCAAAGCCCAAGTTTTGTTCTTCAATAAAAAGAGATATTAAGTTCAGTTCAAAGGACAATAACAAGTCTAAAGCTCCCAACCATACACAAGAGCTTAAACAAAGAAAACAGAGTAATTAAAACCCTCTCTCAACCATTTTCAAGGCTCATGAAAGCCTTCAGTCATTTCTCTTTTTGTTCTCAGAAATCAAAAGGTCCCTTTTTCTCTCCAGTTATCAATCCAATACAAGCAGAGAACTGTAGAAAAACAAAGCAAAAGTACCCACAAGCCTTATGAATTCTCTCTCCCTCAACTATTATCTTTTCCCCTAATGAAGAAAGAAGGCGAATGATGATTCTGTTATTATATATTTTTTCTTAAACAAATTTAGAGGCTGTAGTTTAATTAGTTTTCTGAGTCATTTGTGAAAAAAGTAAATACACACGTCGCTTATTTAAACTAGTGTTTGAATAGGTATGTGAGGATAAGTCTCTTGTTAGACATTTGAACAATAATATTAAGAAATATTGGTATTTCAGGTACTGAGGAAAATTACAGATCCACATTATATCGGTATTGTGAAATACTAATAACTGTTATGTACCATCAGTAGTATTGATATCTTTCATTGACATCTTCATAGATTTGGAGTCCAACTATCTCCATCGACATTTGCATCATCAATTGTAATTTAAATATATCCACGAGTTTTGGCACCTACTCAATGTCATTCATTTGCATTTCTTTTATCTTATAGTGGAAGAGAAAACACAAAAGGATTCTTTCACTAATCATCAGACATTTTCCGCTCCATTTTTCCTTGGTTGAAAATTTACATGACATGGGAGGTTTTAAAAGTATATATTTTGATCTGCAAATGATTGAGAAAATTCTTTTTGCTAAATTATTATTTTCGAATAATGATACTACTATTTGTAAGGAAGCTTATGATCGCTTTTTTATGGTGTGCATAATTGATTCTATAAGATTACTCTTTCTAACTCGGAGCATAAAAGACTTGTATTTATACATGAAACTATCCAGAATAACTTGCTAATCCAAAGAGGGGGAAAAAGATATTCAGAAAGACTTAGAAGAAAACCTAAAGTACCAAATAAAGGGCTGGCCCACCACAACATATGTAACTGTGCCATGCGAACCCGGGGCTTGTTTTATCGTTTAGCCTCTAGGACTATTTTAACAGTTAAAGTCTGAGAATATACACACATATATATATATATATATATATATATATATATATATATATATATGTATTTTAGTTCTTATGAAAGTTATTCTTTATCAATAATAAGTTTCAGTTAAATGGAACTAGTGGATTTCATTTATAAACTTTTCTGTCATGAACCACATGGCCTCTTTCTGCAGAGACGCTCTACCATTGATGGTGAGGATGATAAACAAGACGTAGATGCCGCTGCTGGTGAAAACCCCTCTGCTGATACCGAAACTTCAAAAGAAGAAGATGCTCAATCACCAAGCAATCTTGTCTTTGGTTATCTCAATCTCTTCTCTGATGGTGTTGTACGTGTTTCTTTTATGTACTCTCAAAAGATAAATTTCTTTGTTAATCTGAGTAATGAAGGTTAACTTCATGTAATTGGTTTTTAAAGAAGTTTCGTGTACTCAGTGATAGTTTTATTGTTGTTGCAGCACAACTTTACTGATGGAATGGCTCTAGGAAGTGCTTTCTTGCTTTATGGTTCAGTTGGTGGATGGTCTAGAACTCTCTTCTTGCTTGCTCATGAGATTCCTCAAGAGGTTCACAACTCTCTTAATTAATTAATAATGCATATGCTTTATTTGCATTATGTTCTTTCGTATTCTTCCTCAAAAGTTTCAGCATAATTTATCATGTTACAATAGAACAACTGAAGACACCATCTCATTGTGGAAAATCAGCTTTGCAGCCTTTGCTTCTCTGAGTTTGGATTATGTTCCTTCGGAACTACAACATGTCATTCTGATTTGTGTTTCTTCTCTTATTTCCTAATTGCAATCCTCTGTTCTCTTGTGTATAACTTCTATTTGATGTCTTCAATTAATCCTATCTATCTAGAAATGAAGTCAATCTGCTTGTTTTGTTGGTAAGATCCCTTTGATATCCAAAATGTTGAGTTATCCGTGTTTACTAGAGCGGGGCAGATGTATGATCTTGGAGATAGTTACTTCCCTCTTCATAACCTGTGCATCAAGGGGGAAAATAAAGAAAGAATGAAGAAAGAATAAGGGCCATATTTTCCATAAGTAGAAGCAGGGTTCTGAGATCTTAATTGCTAAAATTTGTTTCAGTGGTATAATGCTGTCTAGTTCTTGCATAGAAATATGTTTGGTCGAACATCTTCAACAATTGCTGTTTACCTACATCTCATTAAAGCAAATCATGGGCAATAACGACCTGACCTATCCCTAATAGGATGAACTGCATAGTTGTGTAACCTTGTTGGTTGCTACTTGCTAGATCCCAACCTTTTTTCTCCCCTGTTAATCAGGAAAGGCTTAACCATATAAACTCACTGGCTGCGATTCTTTTATTTAACCGTTTATTTCATAATTTAATTCCTCTGCACACTTGTGTTTTCTAATGTAAATGATATTTCATATCTTTATTTACCTTACGGTGCAGGTTGGTGATTTTGGTATCCTAGTAAGGTCCGGTTTTAGCGTATCCAAAGCCCTTTTCTTTAACTTTCTGTCTGCACTTGTTGCTCTAGCAGGAACGGCATTGGTATTATTTCCGTTTCATCGAGTCTTTCCTTTGCCATTAGAACCTTTCACAATCATCAAAAAGACATTACTTAAGGGTTTCCCCTTTTGGTGTAGGCTCTAGTCTGGGGACAAGATCCAGGACAGTTATCTTTGATTGAGGTGAAGTCTTCACTTGATGACCACGATTTGGTTGAGAGGACCAAGTTTAAAAGGGTTTTCACTTTCATGATCTTAATTAATTAACGTCGTTTTCTTTCCAACTTCATTTGCAGGGATTTACAGCCGGTGGATTTATCTACATTGCAGTTGCTGGGGTGCTTGCAGAGATGAATAACAGCGGTAAGCCTACGCTGAAAAGTATAGCAGGGCAATTGACCTCGCTGATACTTGGCATGGTCGTCGCTCTATGTATTTCCCTTGTAGAATGAAAGGTGAATGATTTAGTTCTCTGACTGTTCAGTGTCATGGATAATTATGTTGCTATGAACCCTATATTTGCATTGGTCCATAATTTTGTGTACTAATTTTTTTTTCCCCCCCTCCCTAGATGTTGAGTGTGGGATTCGTTTAAGGGGTATAGTTGTGAAGTGAAATAATTTAAGAGAAAAAGATTACTATAGAATATCTGGGACACTATGGCTTGAATGCCACTAGCGAATACCACAATTCCCCTTTTTCTTTCCATTTGTTATTTTTTCTTGATTCCTTTCATTTTCATTCAATAATTAATTTTATTTTTTAACTCTCAAGTGTTAAAAATTCTTCTGATGAGGACATTTGAATACTCAACAGTTGGGCCGTATTTACGATTGTACTTTTCTTTTCATGCTTGGAATATTTTTTTTTGGTTTTTGTTCATGCATGTAAAACATTATTTATCTGAAAAAAAAAAGAGCCCAAACGTATATTTATCTCACCCCTTCCGTTAAACGCACAACTCTGTATGTCGTTTCTGATAGACCTAATGTTAAGCCCTTTTTTGTTGTTTGATATATCAACTTACATACTTGTAAAATGTGAAAGCGCAGAATCTATCCAATTATGTATATTGAATGCTAACAATTTCTCAATAACTCCGGTCCCGTAGAATCTAATCGTTATTCGAGAAAAAAAGAAAGCCAAGATCTTCATTTTTCATAAATTGTAATTAATAACGTACGGATTTTCGCTAATTAATTCGCCACTTACCAGACACATTGCCGTAGTACATATTTATATAGAACCATGTTGTTCGATAAAACTGCTGCTGTAACCAATATCCGAGCAGCATTTCACAACTTAAGACCCAATTTCCTTTTGCTTCGATTTAGAAGAATTGTTGTCCTTTCAAAGAAGTTAATAAAAAATTCGTCCTATTTTGTACCAACCAAGCATTTTGTAACATTTTAGCCTGACAATTTGCGTCTAAGGCAACAATTTGCTCCGTAAATATATATTGACAAATCATATACCATATTATTTTTTGAAATGTTATAATGGTATTTATATTTCAAATGTAAAATTTTATATATCTAAATTTAAAAAATTATGTATCACTACCGTACAATATATATATCTTAGATAAATATATCTACTAAATATAAAAATTTATATACACAGATATTTAACTATAAAACTTAAAAAAGTTAATATCTATTTAATCAAATTTCTTAAAATATTTCTCGTATTAATTCCTATTAAAAGGAGATAACAAGTGGAATCCCTCGCATTTAATCATGCTTGAAACAATTTTACATACACCAATTATAGTTGAAATTATCTATAAATTGTACCGGGAGATCGGAATGTAAATCTCAAATTGCCCCTAACCGGTGAGTAAAGTACACTAATATCTAATGTTCCAAATTCTGATCCTCTATCTTACTCGTCACAATTATAGTCTCTTTAGTAGCCATCACTAACCTCTATTCTAAATCTCAAACCTTAAAAGGGAAAAAAAAAAAAAAGTCTTAATGCAGGTAACACTTAATAACATCTCTATTCTTCTCTTCATGTTGTTCTTTAAAACTGCAATTCCTGTTGACAACTTCGAACGTGTTTAATCAAACAATACTTCACAAATACTATAACAATAGCACACCATTTAACAGTCCAGGAAACGCCTAAGAAGTTGTTTCATATTTAGATCATAACCACACCATTTATACAGAATATTTGGGACCCAAAAAACAAAAAAAAAAAAGCAGTGAAGTTACAAAAAGTAGTAGTCATTCAGACTAAGCTACATCTAGGATTTTTTGGTCCTAAAAGCAGCTAAATCATAAGAAAATAAATTCACACTCTTCAGAAAAAAAAAAAAAAAAAAAGACCAAACCCAGATGAGATTTAAGTGCCAAAATTCAATTATTTACCCCTTTTTTTCTTTTTCATGACTCGAACTCGTCGAACTGTTGAAGCATTTGAAAGATAGTGAGATTCTGGGTCGGAAGGGGGGGCAAAGGAGGCATTCTCGACAAGGGTATTATTGTATTATCATCTTCATTGTTATCATTATGCTCGTTCTCTCCGGTTAGAGTCATGTGGTGCCTCTTCCGAACCGGACGCTCGATAACGGCACCCTTCTCCTCTTCCTCCTCTTCTTTCTTTCCCTCTTTGCACTCCTCTGCTCTCTTAATAAAGCTTCCTGCTAGTCTCTTCTCTCTCTTTCCCTCCTATCAAAACCATTTTTCTCAGTCCAAAAAAAAAAAAAAAAAAGAACTTTGTGTTTATATATTTTTGTTTATTTTTCATGACAAAGTTGAAAAACCCAGATGGGAAAATCTCTGGATTTTTTTTTTTTTTTTTTTTTTCAAGTTGAGAATAAATAGAAAAAAGAAAAGAGTTCGCTTACGTTAATGATGGAAGAGTGCGGTATGGGGCATTTGACGGGCCTATCTTCATCAGGCGGCTCCATTGGGTGTTCAACTGGCCAGATTTCGAATTCAAATTCAACCCCATAACTATGGTTTTGATTATTATTATTATTATTATTATTCATCATCATCATATCCATAACTAAGTTGTCTCTCTCCTCTGTTTCTGAAACTATTCTGTTCTCCTTTGCTTCCTAAATTAAAATTGGCAAATAAATAAAAAAAAAAGTAAAAGTTAGCTTAAAATTATGAGTACCCATTTCTCCAAAATGTGATATTAATCTTTGTAGAGAGAATGACAGGAAAAAAAAAAAAAAACTTACAAAATCATCTTCACATGCAGGTCCCTTAGAGAAAATGTTCATAGTTATGTGCCAGAAGAAACGTATGAGAGAGAGAGAGAGAGAGAGAGAGAGAGAGAGAGAGAGAGAGAGCAAAAGTGAGAGAGAAAAGGAGAGGAGGGGGCGCTGTGGAATCATCTGTATACAGTGGTAAGACGAAGAAAAGATTCTCATTTGGTCTTTTTTTTGCTTTTCTCTTTTATTTCGTCTTTTCTTGGATTTCATTCCTTTGTTAATTTTTAAATATTTATTTTTGGACACTCTTTTGTTTTCTTTAATGGGTCCTTGTCATAGACACACTTTCTCTTTTTTCTCGTCTTTCTTTCTCTCTCTGGGATAGAGAGAGAGTGCTTTGGCTTTTGTTGATTTGGGTTGCTTTAAGGAATACTGAGGCAGTTTGTGTTGAAAATCTTGCCCTTACAATCTCTCCCTTTTCCACTTTTTTTTTTTTTTCCTTGGTTTCTGCAGAAGCTGGAAATATGTACAGAAAAGAAAGAAAAGAGATAAGCCAGCTGTTCGGATTTGAGGAGCCGGAGATAGCCTTCCTTTGGTAGAGAGACAAAGCTTAAAAGCTAAGAGAGAGACACTATATACATATTAATATGTATACATGCATTTATATCTAAATAACTTTGCAGGGAAAGCAGAGGAGCAAGCGGAAAGCAGAAGATAGCAGCCCAACCTTTAGGCACTTTTTAGTAGCCGTTTGTTCATTTTGATGTGGTTCGGTTGTAAAGTGAATCTAGCTAGTGTATCACCATGCAAAATAGAGAGTGATTTTCAATAATATATTAAAAAAAAACCTAAATACTACTGAATTATAAGCCTACCCAATCTAATAATTTTTTTTTATTCGTAAGAATCTTTTTAAGTTATTAGATCATCGATTTAACTATGATTATAATTTGAATAATTAAAAAATAAAAAAATAAAATAAATATTTATTATTTAATAATTTTTTTTCTTCATTTTTATTATAAAAAGACGTTGATAATACATTTTTATTAAGTAAAATAATACTTATAAATAGATAAAAAAAATAAAACTTACTAGATTGATGCTTTATATATATATATATTTATATATATGGACATCAATATTTTTTTTTTACCCATTCATAGGTCCAATTAAAATTTATCACGTATGTTTTTCATAATAAAAATAGAGAAAGAAAAATATTAAATAATGCATATTTATATTTATTTTATTTTATTTTTTTTTCTAATTATTCAAATTATGATGATTTTTAAATAATAATAATCCAACAGCTAAAAGAAATCTATTGAATTGGAACTATATATAAATAAGACCATGTTTAAAGTTTTTGCAAAAAATTCATATTTTTCATTTATATCAAAGAAATCGGGAGTTTTTATTTTTTATTTTTTTTTGGGCTTGAAATCAAAGAAATCTTTTAATTTGTGTTTTCCTATCAAATTGCACGGTTTCCACGTATGCAGTCAATGTTAAGTTCGAGTTTGTGGAAAAAGACTTTTTTCCTCTTTAAACTCAAATAACATAAATGAGACAAAAGAATCAGGACTGAAGGGTAGGCATCAGAGGCCATCGCTCAGGCTCAAATTTTGAAGATATTTTTAATTTTTTAAGAAATAAAATCTCATATACACTTAATTAATATATATATATATATATATCTTAATTAATATATATATATATATTATACACATATAGATATTTATAAATAGATATAATACCATCTTTATCCATTAGGTCCATAGAAAAAAATTGTTGGAGCGGTTTCACACCAGTCGTCCACGTGTCTTGAACTGCTGATGCTGGATTCTCCAACTGTTCACGTGCCCTTGCTAATTCACAAATCTCTGAACTCCAAGCAGGATCGGAGAGGCGGGGGTGGCTACCTGCAAAGACTCTCCGATGCTTAAGTCAGTGGTTTTTCTTTGCGTTTTTGGTAGCAAGGAGGAAAATATATCAGTTTAAAAATTTTATCTCTTTTTTGTGTTTTCTTCCTTTTTCTTCTGCTCTCAGACTGTCTTTTTCTTTGTGAGTTTTTTTTTGTACCAAAGAAAGCAACCTAACCTCCTTTGAATGCGTAGCTTTCATATATGTAGTCCTCTCATCATCAGCAGTGTTCTTCTCTATCTTTTGAAAAGTAATAAAAATATTTTTTAGTACCTTTCACTTCCAGATCTTTTTAAACCATCATGGGCCGAGATTTCTGTGACCTCTTCTGTGCTACCGCGGCCTGATTTTCGCCGCCTCCTATGGTTTCAATCCGTCAGGAGCGAGATTTGGGCACATCGCCGTTCTGTCAGGACGGCTTGTCCCTGCGCGCGCACCTACCCAGAAACGCATTAAATGCCCTGTCCGGGTCCGGAGCCGTGGGGCTGTCTTCCATTGCATCCAGTCTGAAGACCCTTGGGGCTTCTGATCCCTACGACAGTTGAGGCGAGGGTCGCTGTTCCTAGACAGCAGACCCTTGGGGTCTGAAGATCCTTGGGGCTTCTGATCCCTACGACAGTTGAGGCGAGGGTCGCTGTTCCTAGACAGCAGACCCTTGGGGCTTCAGACCGCCAGCTGTCATGGACTCGAGGTCTGACCGATTGAACCGTTTGGGATCAGTGATGGATTCTGC
>JXTB01000901.1:48101-71046 GCA_002914805.1 Parasponia andersonii | reverse complement strand
AATAGCAAAGCCACTAAAGCCTTGGTTGACACGGGTGCATCCCACAACTTCGTCTCTATTGAGGAAGCTAGGCGGTTGGGCTTGACGGTGTCCAATAGAGGAGGCTCCCTCAAGGCAGTG
The DNA here is from genome assembly GCA_002914805.1 of Parasponia andersonii. Classification (NCBI taxonomy): domain Eukaryota; kingdom Viridiplantae; phylum Streptophyta; class Magnoliopsida; order Rosales; family Cannabaceae; genus Trema; species Trema andersonii. Next base: position 70,926 of record JXTB01000901.1, on the reverse strand, counting down.
AACTCAGTAACACGCCCCATCTATGAGGTTGCTCATGATGTTAAGGCTAGCCTAAGTGCATGGGCTAGCCAAGTCGACTTATCAGTGGTGCCAATGGATGATTTCGTAGTAATGCTTGGTTTGGAATTCTTTGATACAGTGCAGGCATTCCCTATTCCTTTTACCAACTCTATGTGCATCATAGATAGTGAAAAGACTTGTATGGTACCAACGAAGCGGTCCACAAAAGTAGGAAACAAAGTACTCTCAACACTTCAATTCAAGAAGAGATTGAAAAGAGAGGAGGAGAGTTACTTGGCCATCCTAAAGGAGCATGATGATGAAGAGTTGGAACCTCAAGGGAACCTACCCATGGAGGTACAAACTATCTTGGATGAATTCCAAGATGTGATGCCTGATACCCTGCCCAAGAAACTTCCACCTAGGAGGGAGGTGGATCATGAAATCGAGCTTGAGCCAGGCACGAAGCCACCTGCGATGAGTCCCTATCAAATTGCCCCTCCGGAGTTAACGGAACTCCGGAAATAACTAAAGGAGTTACTTGATGCGGGTTTCATCAGGCCTTCCAAAGCTCTTTTCGGTGCCCCAGTGTTGTTCTAGAAAAAGAAAGATGGCTCACTAAGGATATACATTGATTATAGGGCTCTTAACAAGGTGATGGTCAAGAACAAGTTCCCCATCCCACTTATTACCGACTTGTTCGATCAACTTGGGAACACTAGATATTTCTCAAAGCTTAATCTACGCTCAGGATACTACCAAGTGCGCATAGCAGGGGGGATGAGCCTAAGACCATGTGCGTGACATGGTATGGTACTTATAAGTTCTTAGTCATGCCATTTGGTCTTACCAATACACCTGTTACCCTTTGTACCCTCATGAATAAGTTATTCCATCCCTACCTCGATCAGTTTGTGGTAGTCTATCTTGATGATATAGTTATCTATAGCAAGACCATGGAAGAGCACTTAGAACATTTGAGGAAGGTATTCGAGGTCTTAAGGGAAAACCAACTATTCATCAAGTAGGAAAAGTGCTCCTTCGCCCAAGAGGAAGTGATGTTCCTAGGGCATAAGATAAAGGATGAGAAACTTATGATGGATGAAGCCAAGGTGCAAGCCATCCAATAGTGGGAACCTCCTACTAAGGTGTCAGAGTTAAGATCCTTTCTCAGACTTGTGAACTATTATAGGTAGTTCATCAAGTCCTACTCAGCAAGAGCAGCGCCACTTACTGACCTGCTCAAGAAGAACAAGTCTTAGGAATGTACACTTGAGTGCCAACTTTCATTTGAAGACTTGAAAAGGGCGGTAAGTAAAGAGCCAGTTCTCAGCTTACCTGATCACTCAAAGGCATATGAGCTACATACGGATGCCTCTGACTTTGCTATTGGCAGAGTACTAATGCAAGAAAGGCGTCCAATTGCTTATGAAAGCCGCAAGCTTAATGACTTCGAAAGACGCTACACGGTGCAAGAAAAAGAGATGACTACAGTCATCTATTGTCTAAGGGTATAACGATACTACTTATTGGGTACTCACTTCACGATCATGACTGATAATATAGCCACAAGCTACTTTCAAACTCAGAAAAAGTTGAGTCCTAAGCAAGCTTGGTGATCGAGAAAATCAAGGAAGGACTGGAACACGATATTCTTGCAAAGAGCCTGCTACCCCTAGTAACGGAAGGAAAGATGAGACGTTTTTGGCTGAGCAACGGACTTCTCTATGCTAAAGGTAATCGACTCTATGTGCCTAAGTGGGGTAACTTAAGAAAAGAATTTATCAAAGAGTGCCACGATTCCTTGTGAGCTGGTCACCCAGGTCAGAAATGAACTCTTGCTTTTATCAAATCTATCTACTATTGGCCTCAACTGAAGAATGATGTCGAGACATATGTACGAACTTGTGTTATGTGCCAACAAGATAAGGTGGAACAACAATTACCAGGTGGAGTGTTGGAACCTCTTCCTATTCCTGAGAGGCCGTAGGAGAGTGTTTTTATGAATTTTATCATTAGCCTACCTAAGTCAGAGGGCTTTAGTAGCATTATAGTGGTAGTTGATCGCTTCAGTAAGTATGCCACCTTTATACCTGCTTCACCTGATTGTCCTGCTGATGAGACCGCGGCCTCTTTATTAAGCATGTCGTGAAACTTTGGGGATTCCCATCAAACATCGTAAGTGATTGTGATCCTCGATTCACTGGAAGGTTTTCGACAGAATTTTTCAAGTTGATGGCTAGACAAAAAAGGTGAATACCTTGCTGGAGTTATTCTTGAGGCATTTTGTGAGTGCCAATCAAAAAGAATGAGCAAGATTACTTGATGTAGCCCAATTCTCCTTCAACCTCCAAAGGAGCGAGTCTACGGGCAAGAGTCCCTTCGAGATAGTCATGGGTCAACAACCTATGACCCTACATACCTTAACGACAAGCTACGGTATGAAGAGTCCTGCAGCATTCAAGTTTGCTAAGGCCTGGCATGAACAAGCGGAGTTGGCTAGAGCCTACTTGAACAAAGCTTCTAAAAGAATGAAGAAGTGGGCCAACAAAAAGAGAAGACACATTGAGTATCAAGAAGGGGATTTAGTCCTTATCAAGTTGTTGGCCCAACAATTTAAAACCTTAAGTAAGGTACATAAAGGGTTGGTGCGCAAATACGAGGGTCCATTTCTGGTACTCAAGTGTGTAAGTAAGGTATCCTATAAGCTTCAACTCCCTGCCAAGTTAAAGATTTTCCATGTCTTCCATGTTAGCATGCTAAAACCCTACCATAGAGATAAGGAAGATCCCTCAAGGGGCAAATCCAAAAGGGCTCCTACTGCGGTGGTAATCTCTTTTGACAAAGAGGTAGAGTGCATTTTGGCTGATCGCTTGATCCGCCGATATGGTGTTCCTAACTATCGGGAATACTTAGTGAAGTGGAAGAATTTGCCCGAGATCGAGGCCAGCTCCGAGCATGAAGATGCCTTGCGGCAATTTAAAAACCATATCGAGCGGTACAAAGTCGAAGGCGCGACGGGGACGTCGCGAACTTGAGTGGGGGAGGGTATTACGTCTCACTCATTTGGCTCCTAAGAATCCAAATGTTGTTGCTCATGGCTCTAAGGTCCTCTATATATACTGCTCACCTAAAAAGATTGAGGAAGACCCTAGAACGTGATAGACACTTCTAGAGTGATCAAGAGAGGTTTTGGCCATGTTAGAAGACTCTAGTTGGTGCTACTAAGTCTTAGAAGGCTCTAGACAAGGCCAGATGGTGCTAGATGGGTTGGACGATCCTAGAAGCTCCTAGAATGACTTAGAAGAGCCAAGATAGTAGATGAACCTCTTAGAAGGATTTAAACCATGTTTTGTTCTAGAATTCTCTATGTAAATATCTTTGTAGATATTATAACTTTAGTTGAGAATAATCTAGACCCTTTGTAAGATCATGTCACTTGGCACGATCCTAACCTTTGGTTGGTTTAGGCTTTGCCTATATAAAGGACCCTTTGGGTTCATTTGTACACAAGTCTTATTTGTGAGAGTTGTAAGCATTCTAAGAGAATTACAAAGCTTTCATTCACCTAAACTCTCTCATCCTTACCACTTTGTCTCAAAAACTTACTCTAAGTCTCTTTCTTAAGTATTAGTAGACTGACTTAGTGCGACGGACTGTGCTAAATACCGCATGATTGTCTAATTTGAGGCTAGGGTCGTGACATACAGTTATTAATGACACGGCACTATTGCTCTTCATTTGGCGCAATATGTGTTGCGCATTGGAGCTCCCCTCTACGTCACTTTAGGAGCAAAACTCTAAAATCAAGTTCGGTTGGAGATGGTTTTATATGTGGTAGCATTTGGTATATGAGGAAGACACGTGCCTTTGACATCATAGATTTAGAAATGTTATTCTGTGACGTGTTAAGTCAGACTTGGAGCCTCAAAATCAAATATGCATTACATATGTATTATGAGATACATCAACGATTCGATTCAATCCTTTCAATACAATAATTAACTTTTACCCAGATAGCCACCGTATCCGAAGCCTGAGACACTGAGCTGGTGCTGCTAAGCTTTACTTCTTCTTGATATTTCTAGGGTTAAAGTTGGTATTTTAATGTTACGAGAGGTCACTATTTTTTGGATTTATATATTCTCCCCAACTTCCGATAAAAGCACCCTATTGATCAATAAAATAACTAAAATAGACAATTTAAGAAAAAAAAAAAAAGAAAAAAAAAAGGCACTCATCTTCATTTCACACATTTTCTTAATTTTTCAGGGACATTCTCGTTTAAAATTCCTCTCTATCTTTTGCCTAATTACTTTTAAATTTTTTCTAATATTTATGTTTTATTTTCTCGTATTAATTATTTGTTTCTTTCTATTTTTGTTCAATAATTCAATATTTTCATTCTAAAAATTAAAACTACTCATTTATTTTAATTTATAGATTAGGAGCGAAGAAGGCTTAGTGTTTGGAATACTTTCAACATAATTTTGACTTTTTATTTGACTTGTCTTTTTATTTACTTTAGGGTGCCTTAATAAACGTATAGATGCAAATATAGCTCCACTTCTTTTTCTTTTTTTTTGTGAGACATGATTATTTGATTCATCAATGGAGGTCATAGGAAAATAAGGCAGTGGAATTTTGCAACATATCCTCCCTTTGTGCCTCGACATCGCCGGCCTCGCAGACTATGCATTGCCGCCGGACTCAATCAAGGAAGCTTTCCTCAAGGCGACCACTGCCATGAAACTCAATCCTAACCCCCGAAGAAGACGAGGAAGAGGGCTCCAAAAAGGACATTCTGTGTAGTTATTATATATATATATATAAGAAAAACAAGAAGAAGAAGAGATACCAAGAAGCCTTGTTAGAAATGCTTTTTGATAGATTGATAGCATGAATTTATAAGCGGTAAATAAGTAATTTAATAACCCAATGACATTGTTGTAATTTTAATTTTTCGGAATATAAAACTGAAAATATCTTGAATATTTTATTAAGGATCTACCCTTTCCCAAAATTTCATTTTAAGGGCCCTATTTCATGTCCCTTCTTCCGAGGTCTGTTGGACCCAAAAACTGAGCTCCTATGCTGACAACCACCACAGGCACATCGAGCTCCCTCCGAACAGACATGCTGGCCAGGTCTCTTCCCGGCCTTTTGACGAATTCACGCCGCCAATCCACACGGTTGCTCGCTCTGCCAAACGACGAGAAACACGGCTCAACATCGCGTTGAAACAATGCCCTCCGCGGTGTTCTTCTGCATTTTCATCCTTTTTTTTTTTTCGTTTCAGCTCCTATTTGGCAGTATGTACACCCTTTCTCGATCAGTGTCGACCCCCACAGCCACCAAATTCCCATAAATTGGTCTCCAGTGATCATGTTATGCTTTTGATTATATTTAAAATTTAAAAATTTGCATTAGTATAATTATGTATAAATAGTTATTGATTTATTGGCAATAATTAGTGTCGACGGAATTTTGTCAACAATAAATTTGAAAAAAATTACAAAATGTAGTTTGTGCGTAAAAATAGTTAATTAATCAAAATAAATAAAGAGATAAATATTTTATAGTGATTTTTTCCAAAAAAAAATGAGCATACGTTCACTGTTTTTTTATTATTTTCTAGAGAATTACAAGAGCTCAAAATTATAATATGTTGTCCGGAAAGAAGAAGCAAGTGTTTAAAAAGTTCTCAAAAGATCTCAAAGATAAAAGATCAAAGATTAAAGAAGAATCTCCTACTAAAACATTGAACTCCCTTTATATAAGTGAGGATTGCTCAATGTTTCCCAATTGTGAGAATGGGTAACTGTATAATCAGATAATACAATTCGAGTAACAATATAACTGGGTAATAACTTAAATGAGATAACTGGTCGATCTTGAAAGATAAACTTTTGTTTCCCTTTCTTTGTAAGTTACTCATTTGACGAAGCTTAGTCTAGTTTCCTTTTCATTCTGGTCGTACTTAAGGTCGCACTTAACTATTTCGGAGGAGGTCGCACTAACTTATACGATAGAGGTCGCACTTAACTCTTACTCATGCGACCTAACACGTTCATTTGGTCAACTTTTCCCTTTTTGGTATTGATCATCATATAGGATTTTAGACCGCACAATAATTTCCCCCAGCTACATTAGTTCTTTAGGACAAAATGGAGTTTCCTTCTACTATAAGTGCGAGCTTAAAAAATGCGATATCATGACCTGAACTTGAGATCTTTGAAGAGTCACTAGATCTCAAATCTTACCTTTTCAAGATCATGCGCACATTTTTCTGATAGATGAAACCACGTGTCATCTTTTCTAAGAAGAATAGCACAACTTGAGGAGACTTTTCCCTTCTTTTTCTTTTTTAAACAGACACAATGATAGTGATGATGTCAACCGTTGTCTTAAATCAAATCGTTTCAAATTTTGAAAAGATACCGATTTAATTTCGGAAAATCAAATCCCGCGTGAACTTCGGCCTTTGGATCTGAAAATTAAATACCTTAATATACAGCTGTGATTTGATGATGCTCGAGTCATATATATCAAAAACTAATCCGCGTCCTCTTCAAAAAACCTATCGTCTGCTATTTCTCTTGAAACCCGAAGTATTCACAGAGCAACCCTTTCGGCATCATTTTGTTCTTCAGTTCGTACAACTTTCAGCCTCTTCTCCGACGAAGCTATCACCGCAATCCTTCAAACTACATCTCGATCCCTCTGTCTTCGAAGAAAGGTTAGTATATATCCTCTCTCTCTTACTGTTCTCTGTCCAGAAAACCCATATACAGATTTTATTTCTAGATGTCTATCCATTAAGATGACTACCACAAATAGTCAAATCCTGAAAGTGGGAGAAGTAGGAGAGTGAGCATCCATATACTCAGTAGAAATTCAATTACCTTTTTTAATGGATACAATTTTACCAAATCTGCATGGTTAATATCTTTTCCAAAATCTATTTATAAACTAAGTCTATAAAATAATTTATATTCAAAATAATCACATATTCAAAACCAAAACTAGAACCACAAGATTGTATATATCATAAATCATCCTATCCATAAATTTGCATCCTCTTATTACAAACCAGAGTAACTTGCACTACGTATACTAAGTACTCTCTGCTTTATACTTATTCCAAAAAACTGAAAAGACACCTATGTGTCTATGCCTATTGAATCGAAGAGGTAACTGAATGCTTATGCCTATTGAGTGAGACTAATCAAAAGACCTCTCGCGAGTTTACAAGCTCTCACCAAGGGAAGAGGTACTAACTATCTATCAAATATCACGATGCCTAAAATGTATCTTATGTGTGATCCTATAGTATGTACAATATATAATAATATATGTTATAATCATGCAAAATATAACCAAATAATGCTTTAAAACTTTACTTGACATTATTCTAGAATTTACCATACCATGGGTAGCAAATCCGCTGAATCATACCATAATCACGATTTTATAAATATATATATAGAAGTCATATAGTTCAATTCTAGAATAATCCAGGATTTTCCAGCAGTTTATCAAAATATGTTTTATTCACGATTTTTTACAAAATAATCATAAAGTAGAATTTAAATTAAAACATAAATAAAACTAGGTATCTACATCTCTACCTCAATATGGTAGCAATACGAAGCTAATGACACTTGAAGAAACTCTCATTGGTCACTTGGGTACTCGAACAGTTGTTTCGGGATACCGATAAGTTCATTTGAAAAAGTGACTTTTCCAATAAAGCTTCAGATTAAAAAATAGAGGTTACCACTAAATTCAGCGCACCCGAAAGTGCAAGATTAGACATAAAATTTATCAAAAATAGGTCCTAAGGCGGAACCTGACGTGTGGCACACAAAATGGCACTATTCACGAGATACGTATCTCGATTTTCATGTTATTTCGAAAGATATCGATATTTTACGTTAAAATTTTCCTCTCGACCTTATTGAGTTTAGATTGGAAATCGGAATTTAATTTCGAGGTCCCAAGCATTAAACGGCCTTAAATCCGAGAATTATAAAAGTATCACTTTTTAGAATTTATTTGAAAAATGTCCAATTTTTCAATTCAAAATTTTGCACGTTTGCGAATATCGATTTAATACGAAATAACTATATTTGTTCTTGGTTCAAACTCCTCTTTTATGTCATATAATTTATATGACTTAAATAGTTGCTTCGCAAAATAATTACAAAATATTATTTTTAAGAAGTATTTAGAAAAATACCAGATTTATATTCAAATTTTATTTCATTTCCAGATTTGGTTTAAATGTAAAAATATTGTATTTATTCATGTTTTAATCTCTTCTTTTACTTTATCAAAGTCTCATTTAAAAGAAAATTGTTTGCAAAAATAATTACTAAAATATCATGTTTATGAAAATAATTGTAAAATGACCAATTTTTTATTCAAATTTCTAACCATCATGAATTCAAGTTCATAGAAAACAATCACCCCTTTTGTGAGTTAAATCCTCTAACACTTTTACTAATTGTTGTGCGGTCTAAAATCCTATATGATGGTCAATACTAAAAAGGGAAAAGTTGACCAAATGAATATGTCAGGTCGCATGAGTAAGAGTTAAGTGCGACCTCTACCGCATAAGTTAGTGCGACCTCCTCCGAAAGAGTTAAGTGTGATCTCTACTGCATAAGTTAGTGCGACCTCCTCCGAAAGAGTTAAGTGCAACCTTAATTACGACCAGAATGAAAAGGAAACTAGACTAAGCTTCGTCAAACGGGTAACTTACAAAGAAAGGGAAACAAAAGTTTCTCTTTCAAGATCGACCAGTCATCTCATTTAAGTTATTACCCAGTTATATTATTACTCGAATTGTATTATCTGATTATACAGTTACCCATTCTCACAATTGGGATATATTGAGCTATCCTCACCTATATAAAGGGAGTTCAATATTTTAGTGGGGGATTCTTCTTTAATCTTTGATCTTTTATCTTTAAGATCTTTTGGGAACTTTTTAAACTCTTGCTTCTTCTTTCCGGACAACACATTGTAATTTTGAGCTCTTGTAATTCTCTAGAAAATAGTAAAAAAACAGTGAACGTAGACTCATCTTTTTTGGGGCTGAATCACTATAAAATCCGTGTCTCTTTGTTTGTTTTGATTAATTAACCCTTTTTCACACACAAGCCATATTTTGCAATTTTTCCAAATTTATTGTTGACAAAACCTCCGTCAATAATTGGCGCTAGAAGGAGGGCTATTCCTGCAGAAAAGTTTGTCTATTCCGCTTCTTTCAACAATAGCAAACACCAAAAACACTACCAGAAACACTGAAACTAGCAAAAATCATCCCCAAAGTACTGCTGCTGCACAGGTAGATCCTGCTCAGGATCAGCCTGCCATGACCGTACCAGAAAATATTGTCCAGAGATAGGATCGCATGGAGGAAGCACTGGTGAACCTTCAGCAAATTACAAGTCAGATTAATGACTCTCTACGATGACCTGCTGAGGGACAGATGCTAACTCCACCACAGCACGAGCGTCCCAGAGAACTCCTGCTCAATAACTTGAGAGAGGAATTCAGATCCTGGAGATAGGGAACCTAAAGCCCGGCAGGAGCGTCGAGGAGATTGCATCTCCAAGGGAAAAGGCAAGGTCGTAGACTTGCCTCTGGTATCTGGTACTGAAAATTTGAGCACTGATCGTGATCGTGGACAACCTTCCCAGAGAGCAACTATCAATCATGATTATCTTGAACACGAGCAAAAACATCAATCGAAGAGTCTCTTTTAAAGGATCAGTAGGGAATCTCGAAAAAATCCTACACACCTGAGACAATATCTGGATCAGCGATGTAGTCAGGAGCGATCCACATCGCATCACAACGACCAAAGTCGATCTCGTCGCACTATTTCATTGAAATCCCTAAGGTTGCAGTAGACCCTACCTAACCAACCCCCTTTATATCGTGACAACGATCAGAGGCCACTCCTACCACCAATAAGAGAGAATGTTCTCCCTCTGAACGTCGATATTCATAATCTGATGATTACTTTAGATGCACTTGCTGGTTGGGACGATAAGCTCGCTGATAGGTATCGTCAATCGCCATTAAGCGAGGAGGTTCGAGCTGCCGCCTTACCTGCTAGATTTAAACTTCCTACCATAAACACTTTTGATGGGAAAACTGATCCGCAGGACCATATGGATCACTTCAGCGATCTGATAGAACTTCATCTTATTGATGATCTCGCACGTTGTAGATGCTTGGCGAAGAAGTAGTTTCGAGGACTCAAGTTTAGTTCAATCTCATCCTGGCAACAGCTTCAGACTGCATTCTTGAGGTAATTACAGGCTGCAAAGAATTTTACTGTTCTACTGGTAAGTCTGTCTGCTATTCGGCAAGACCTGGAGGAAACTATACGATCTAACCTAAATCGTTTTACCTCAGAGTTGGCAAAGGTCAATAACCCACCTAATGGAGGAGTTTTAACTCTAATGATGGCTAGGGTATGACCAGAAACTAAACTCTGGGAAGAGTTATTAGAGCGAGAATACAGAACCCCTGAAAACTTCTATCGAAGAGTTGGTCGACATCTAAGGGTAGAATCTTCACGCGAAAACCTTCATAAGACGACAAAGGGAGGAGGAAAGGATGCTGCCAAAGATGCGACAACAAACAACAATAATAATGATAAGAAGTCGAACAAAAGGAGTAATGAACAATCGACTGAGAAGCGGCCTACACAGAAAAAGCAGGAGATTCCAAGAGCTTCCATGAGGTTCAATAATTATACTAAATTGAACGCACCCATAGATCATATCTATGCGGTCACACACCAACAGGAGCAGTATCGTCAATCGGGACTGATGAAAAGATATAGAGCGAGGTGTGACCCCAACAAGTTTTGTCGGTATCACAATGACATTGGACACGATACCAATAACTGCTTTGCCCTGAAAGATTAGATCGAAAGATTAATTAGAGAAAGGCAGTTACGGCAGTACTCTAAACAGAATAATGAAAGACGAGAAGAAAACTGACAATGACCTCCAGAAATTCAGCACGAGGTGCGAACTATTTTCGGAGGACCGCACATTGGTAGAGATTCCAAGAGAGCGCAGGATAGGTATGCACGAAAAGCTCGGCACCAACCATTGACCAACGTCATGCACCTCGAACAGTGACCACGAAAACTTCAGCGAGTACTGGATATAGATATTACCTTCACGGAACAAGACGCGAGGGAGGTCCATTATCCACATAATGATGCGTTGGTCTTAAAGATCAATTGTGGAAGCACGTAGTTATGGCGAGTATTGGTCGATAATGGAAGTGTTGTTGACATCCTGTACTACGACGCCTTTAAGAAGATGGGGTTGAATGAAAGCGACTTAAAGCCCACCGTCACTCCACTCTACGGGTTCACTGGTAACAGTATAATGCCTATAGGTATGATTGAGTTAATGGTCAACATTGGAACCTATCCTAGGGTTTAACGGTAATGATCCAATTCTTGGTTGTAGATTGCCCCTATATATTCAATGCTGTATTGGAAAGACCGACACTGAGAGAACTTCGAGCAGTAACATCGATCTATCATCTCGCTATGAAATTCCTGACTCAACAAGGAGTAGGCGAAGTGCGAGGAAACCAATATGATGCGCGGACTTGTTACAACAACTCTTTAAAGCTCGTAGCAAATGATGCGATACTTCGCACAATGATGGTATAACTACAAAGAGAAGCGTCAGGTGAAACGACAGTTAAAGCATCAGGCGAAACGTCAGTCGAAGCGCCAGGTGAAACGTCAATCAGAACGACAAGAGAAGACCTCAACCCTCGAGAAATCGATGGAGAGGTCAAAACTGAACCCATTGAAGACTTAGAGGATATGCCATTTGATAGGTCCTCCAAGATTTTAAAAATTGGAGCGAAGCTTCAAGAATCTGTGCGGGCTTCATTGGTCGCTTTCTTGAAATCTAACTTGGATGTCTTCGCATAGCAACATTCGGACATGGTCGGGATTGATCCGAATATCATATGCCATAATCTTAACATTGATCCAACAAAGATGCCTGTACAGTAGAAAAGAAGAACTATGAATCTAGAACGCTACGTCACGTTAAAAGAAGAGGTAGAAAAATTGCTCGAAATTGGATTTATCAGGGAATCTTTTTACCCGAACTGGCTTGCTAACCTGGTTTAGGCAAAGAAACCCAACGGAAAGTGGAGAACATGCATCGATTTCACCGATCTCAACAAAACATGTCCGAAGGATAGCTTTTCCTTCCAAGAATCGACCAAATTGTAGATACGACATCGGGGCATGAACTCTTAAGTTTCATGGACGCATATTCTGGATACAATCAAATCGCCATGTACGAGCTAGATGAGGAGCATACCTCGTTCATCACTGATCGAGGATTATACTGTTACAAGAAAATGCCCTTCGGGCTCACCAACGCAGGAGCAACCTACCAGCGTCTTGTCAACATGATGTTTGAAAAACAAATTAGCAAGACAATGGAGGTATATGTTGACGACATGTTGATAAAATCGAAGAAAGCCGAAGATCACTTCAAACATCTTGATGAGATGTTCAAAATTCTCAGAAAGTATCAAATGAAGCTGAATCGCCAGAATTGTGCATTTGGGATTGGATCTGGAAAATTTCTGGGTTTTATGGTCAATCCGCGAGGTATTGAAGCTAACCCTCAGAAGATACACGCTCTGATTGATATGCAATCTCCTTGCAAACCCAAAGATGTGCAAAGCCTGGCAGGAAGAGTGGCCGCATTGAGTCGATTTGTATCCAGGTCGATGGATAAGTGCCAACCATTTTTTGAAGTATTGAAAGGTTCGAAGAGGTTCGAGTGGACGGGAGAATGCGAGCAGGAGTTCCAACAATTAAAAATATACTTGGGTTCTCCTCCACTTTTGTCAAAGCCAAATCCGGGGTAAGAATTATATTTATACCTCACTGTTTCTAAATATGCGACAAGTGCGGCACTAATTTGAGAATATGAAAAGATACAGCGACCAGTGTACTATGTAAGTAAAAGACTACTCGATGCCGAAACAAGATATCCAGAGATGGAGAAATTGGTATTAGCACTCATTGTCACATCCAGAAAACTTCGACCTTATTTTCATGTGCACACCATCAAAGCTTTCACGAACTTTCTGTTAAAGCAGATTCTGCAAAAACCTAAGGCTTTAAGACGACTACTTAATTGGGCAGTTGAGGTGAGTCAGTTCGACATCGATTTTCAACCCTGTACGACGATTAAAGGGTAAGCTCTCGTAGATTTCATTGCGGAGTTCACACATAATGTCAATCTTTCCGTAGAAGTAATCAAAAAATCTGCTACAGATTTATCCAGATCGTGCAAGCTTTATGTCGATGGAGCATCAAACGAGAGTGGAGCTAGCGCGGGCTTAGTACTAATCAGTCTTGAATGGCACAATATTCATTGTGCACTTCGCTTCAAATTTCTGGCATCAAATAGTGAGGCAGAATATGAAGTACTGATAGCCAGGCTAAAGCTCGAACAAGAAATAAAGGTCGAAATGATTGAGGTATACAGTGATTTCTAGCTGGTCATTTGTCAAGTGAACGGCGAGTATCAAGCAAGAGGAAAGAGAATGATGGCATATTTATAGGAGGTACAAAGATTATTCTCGACATTCACTGCCTATAACATTCAACTTCTTCCTCGCATTAAGAATACTCGAGCAGATGCTCTAGCTAAACTCGCCTCAACAAAAGATGCCGAATTACTAAAGGTGGTCCATGTCGAGTTTCTTACAAAACAAAGTATCGAAGCAGAGCCCCAGATAGCTATGACGGTTGATAAAAAAATCATCGTGGATAGATCCTATAATGAAGTATATACAAAATGGCGATCTCCTCGAAAATAAGGATGACACAAAGTGACTTCGAATGAAAGCAGCTCGCTATATTATCTATGATGAGAAGCTCTATCGAAGAAGTTTTAGTGCGTCGTTATTGTTATGTGTCGATGAAGAAAAAGCATACTATATTATGAGGGAAATTCACGAAGGAATATGTGGAAATCATTCCGAAAGGCAGGCACTTGCGAATAAGATTCTAACACAAGGGTATTTTTGGCCGACCATGAAGAAGGATATAATGGAATTTACTAGGAGGTGTAACAAATGCCAACGATTTGCAACTGTTCCTAGAATGCCACCGTTCCTTTCACTCCAATGACTAGTCCATGGCCATTTGCAGTATGGGAAATTGATATTATCGGAACGCTTCCATTAGCGCAAGGTGGATTGAAGTATACAGTGGTCGCAGTTGATTATTTCACCAAGTGGACAGAAGCTGAAGCCTTGAGTACCATTTCCGCAAAAAAGATGATATATTTTGTTTACAAATCTATAATCTGCCGTTATGGTATATCACATACCATAATTTCTGATAATGGGAAAAAATTTGATTGCGTCGAGTTCCGTATCTTTTGCAACAACTTAGGCATCAAGAAGAATTTTTCCGCTGTTATTCATCCACAAGACAATGGACATGTCGAAGCGATATATAAAATACTTAAACACATTATAAAGGCAAAATTGGAAGAGCATAAAGGAGTTTGGTCAGAGGTACTCTTTGAAGTTTTATGGGCTTATCGTACCACTTAACAAACCACTACCGGAAAAAGTCTATTCTCTTTAGCTTACGGATATGAAGCAATGGTTCTGGTTGAAATTGGTGCGAGCTCTTTACAACGATCAATCTATGAGCAAGATCGCAACAAAACACTAATGCGGATTGAGCTCGATCTTTTAGAAGAAAGCTACGAGCAGTCTCAGCTTCGAATCACATCATATCAACAGCACACTGCTCGATATTATAATTCTAAAGTCAGACGAAGAGGATTTGAAGTTGGTGACCTTGTTCTTTGGCAAGTCCTACCTAATAATAAAGAGTACGGTGCTGGAGTATTTGGACCCTCTTGGGAAGGACCGTATGTTATTGATACCGTTATTCGACCTAGGACATATAAGTTAGCTCGCATTGGTAGACAAAAGATCGAGCATGCATGGAATGCAGAACTACTTCGTTGCTATTATCAGTAATGTTTCATGTATACCTTCATGTATTCATCATTCATCAATAAAGATATCTACTTATTTGTCATTTGTTGTTCGTCATTCGTCGATCGTCATTCGTTATTCGTCATTCGTTGATCATCATTCGTTGTTCGTCATTCGTCATTCGTCATCATCAATAAGAGTGTCTCCTCATCGATCATTTGATTTGGTACCTTTTATATTTTTATGGCAGTCTTCGAACACTATAAGACTCGGGGGACAATAGGATTAGAATATTATCTCCTACTTGCTTCCTAAGGGACTAAGCAAAATGTCTTAGAGGGGTTAGAATTTTAGATTGCCGAAATATCTAAAATTCCTTAAAATCTTAGGATTTTCTCCTCGCTTCATGCCTTAGCATGTCGTATTACACAATTTCCCACCTCGAACAACAAAATAACTAAGCAAAATATTCATTGTTCGATGTGATATATTGCTATATTTACATTTTGCCATGGAAATTTTGAAAAATAATATTGAGTTTACATCACTCATACTTGCTATTTTCTTAAGCGGCCTAACCTATCCTAACACAACCATTTTAAGTGTGTTGGATTCGAATCGTAATGGCGTACCGATCAGTTACCTAGTGATTAACTACTTAGTTAAATTAATTATTTTCTATATTATGACTTAGTGTGTTGATTGTTTTGCAGGAATAAATATCTAATAAAGAAAGCATTCATTCATTGATAATAGCTCGCACCTGTATGCAAGCAAAGAAATACAAATAAGAAGTGGACCATGCCCGTATTGTTCTGAAGTTGAAAAAAAAAAAAAATTATGCAGACGTGCTCGCTTCACCATCTCCAGTTTTGGTAGCTTCCGCTTCCTTCCAACTCCAGACAAGCTCGACCACGTCTTCGCCAAGGATGGAAAAGTCGAAGTTCGGATGCTCGTAGAAGATGTTATATATAATGGTCGACGAGGCGATGTCACTGGCTTTCTCTTCAAGCACTTTGACTTCAGTAGCCTTGAATTCTTCAATAGCCTTATGAGCCGCCTCTGTCGTCGCTTCCTTCATGCGATTCGGATGCTCGTAGATAGTCTTTTCAGGCTCTTTAATTTTCTCCTTGAGCTTCTCCTTGGCTAGATGTTCGAGCTGCTGCTGCTTCTCTAAATCGAAGGCTTTTTCCTCTTCCTCGTGAGCCTTCTCCGAGTCCTCGAATGCTTGGGTTATCTCTTTGACTTTTTCGGCCTTCTTCAAACACTCAAGGACTGGGTCATGCATCAAGATAGTAGCTACAGCAGTCTAAAAATATAATACATCAATACCAGAAAAATGCGTTGAAAAGAGAAAATAGAAGATGCTTACATTTGCCAACATCCTCATCGCAGAAGTGAAGGCAACCTTGGCTGATCGTCGCTTTATCCTCTCCCAGCCATCTTCAGAAGTGAAGCGATCAATGAAGGCTACGCTCACACCAGCCTTCTCTGGTAATTGGTTAAGGAGTGCGAAAAGCTCCTCATCTTTATCAGCCTGGTTCGGTTCTGAAGAAGTGGCAGTCTCCTTGGATGGATCGCGATGGCTCATAGTTTGAGGCTGAAGAGGAGACGAACTTGTCGGGATATCCTCGAAGGCGACTTTTCGTTTCTTGGAAGTGTCGACCTTCTCTTTCCCTTTTGACGTCGATGGAGGTGTGCTCTCTGGCATCTTGGACTTTGCCATTGACCCCAGAGTGGATGGTGGTGCTCGTAGTCTGCTACTAATAACCATTTCTGTACAAATGTAAGTCAGCATGTGAGGTGACATAATACGATGATGATAAGAAAGAATATATATATATATATATATAATTACCTTTTTGCTATTGAGAAGCTAGTGGTGATGCGGTTTCTGGAGATGATGGTTCCGAGGTTGTTGGGGTGGCAGGTGCTTTTCATTTCCTATGTTTGGAAGATGAGGCACTTTATTCCGTCTGCTTCCTCGGCTTCTTCTTCTTCGAGTTCGAGGATCTGGTCGAACGGACGGTGGGATCTGGGAACACGGCTCCCCTTGGAAGCAGACCGCAAGCGACTAAGTTCTTGGAAGTCGCAAGTTTCTTCTAATCGAATTCTTCAATCGGAAGGTCATTTATTCTGTACACAATTGCGAGCTGTTCTCTGGAAAGTCCAAGCCGTTCCCTATTATCTGCGATGACATACGAGTACGATCAGAATAATATGATTATACAGAAAAGGCGATAAACTGAAAGCTACCTATCAGGATTCTGAAAGAAGCCGTTATCTGCATAGTCAAAGTGGAAAAATGGATTTTTCCATTTTTCCATGTTGTTGTGAACCCCGTAGATAGTTTTTATTACTTGGTTCGACCATTTGCTCGCATAAAAGAAACCGAAGTCTGATGGGTTTGATTTCACTTGGTAAAACCAAGTGAACTCTTTAGGAGTGGGGGTTTCTAAGCCTAGTTTATGGTATAGTATGTACAGACTTGCCATGTATCTATAAGTGCTTAGAGTTAGTTGAAAAGGAACGACTTCATAATAGTCGACGATGGATTTTATTTAAGGATGAAGTGGGAGGTGGACCCCGCATTTGAGAGCTGCTTCAGAGAATGAAGCAATTCCGTGAAGTGGTGTATGTGGTTGATTGAACTCCATAGGAAGGTGAAGGAGGATGACGATCTTATAGTTGTGCATGATCTTGCTGAGCCTGTTCGTGGTGCAGCTCGTCCTTATATTGGTACATGACCAGTCTCCCTCTATATATTGATAACCCGTTGCGAACGCAGGGGCATCTCTAATATGCCGGGGTCATTGGTCTTGAGGAAGGTCGCCTATGCGAGGACTACTTTGTCTAACCCTGGTTATCTGTGCACGATCTTGTAGTTGTGCACGATCTTGCTGAGCCTGTTCGTGATGCAGCTCGTCCTTATATTGGTACATGATCACTCTCCCTCTATATATTGATAACCCGTTGCGAACGCAGGGGCATCTCTAATATGCCGGGGTCATTGGTCTTGAGGAAGGTCGCCTATGCGAGAACTACTTTGTCTAACCCTGGTTATCTCAACTTCGGGTTCTGGCTCAAGATAATCTTCGAAGTTTATGGAGCTAACGCTAGAATTGGAAGATTCTCCTGAGAATGCATTCCCTTCCCTAAAATCCTCACTGCTAGACATCTGAAAAGAAATATAGATGGATTTAGACCTATGCGAGCATCAGGGACCTTAGCTATATGCGAGCAGTTTGGGGTCTCATCCTAGGATCGTATCAACAAGCTACTCATCGAATTTTTTCTAATCGATTTACGGATTCATAAAAATAATTCGAGCAGTTCGTTAAAAATAAAAAATTCTTTCACGAGTTCATCTCTGTCGGTCATCTAAAAGAAGGTATTCTATAAACCAACGAAGGGGATCTAAAAAATTCTCATTCCAGTCCATCTGGGTATGGGACAGGTTTTCATTTAGGACATTTGAGGATGGTTTGTTGTTAATTTGAGAATTTGAAACTACAAATGATTCAATGTAAATTATTTTAGACTTCGAATTAAAATTTTCAGTTGAAATCGATTTATCAAAATTTATGTTTTCTCAATAAGTATCCAAATAAGATAGCTGAGAATCTTCTTGAACTTTAATGAGTATTTTTCTTAAGTAATTAAAAATTAATAAGAGTTTTTAATGACCGTGAAATTCATAATGATTTGATGACCAAAAAGAAATTATCTAATATTTGATCTCCCATAAATTTTGAAAAATTAATATTTTATTTTATTTACTTAAAATTACTAAAAGTCACAGTTTTGGATTTCCAATCGTGACAAAAACTATGTATTTTTGTTTTTAAATTCCCCTTGCAGGAAGAAAAATATAGTGAAGATTTTTTTTTGGGGGGGAGTTACTATCTTTTTTAATTTTAATTTTGTTAACTTTTATTTTTTGTAAGGAAAGAGTAGTAAATAGAGTTGAAAAGAAGGGAAAAAAAAACCTAATAATTCCATACCCTGTGAAATGTTCGAAATAACTTGGTTAAAACCCACTTGAGTTCGCAAACTCTGTTCTGTCTTATAGAAGTGCAGAATGACAGTTTGGGATAAAATAAATGAAAACAAGCAATTGTCCGTTATTATTTCATGCCTACAATATTACAACGATATGTGAAACACAATAAGGACACAAGACGTCCCTAGAGGAGTGCCAAACCTAGTAAAGATAGCTATATACTAGCCTGATACTTTTCCTCTAATTTGATAAGTTTTTGATTGAAAGAAAAGGGACACGAGACGAACCTAGAAATAACGAAAAGCTGGGAAATTAAGCTCAAGCAACAAGACCAAACACATAAAAGACTGATTATTTATAAAAACGAAGACTGAGAAATATTTCTCTATTCAATGCCGTGCATCTTCCTCAACATGCCAACAAACTCATAGATCCTTTCTGGGTCCGGAATAACTCTTGCAATAGTGTCCCTTTTGTTGCACCTTTTTATCCAAGCCGATAATTTGGGGCAGTGCTCCTCGACTTTAAACCCTCCAAATTTCTCATAAGCGTAGAACCAACTTGTCAGAGCGATGGCGAGAATGTCAACATACCCAAAGGTGTCTCCGCCGAAGTACTCTTTGTCGGCAAGGGCTAATTCCTCAAGCTTTTTCAGAATTTCTATGAAATCTGTCTTAGCCACCTCTAGGGCTTCTCCTCTGCTCGTCCATATGTTCTTTCCAGCGTCAAACACCTTCCCAAAATATAAATTAATCAGTGAACATGTTCAATATACATATTCATATACAGTCATACGTGAGTATTGCATATCAAACGTCAGGAAGAAGAAACATATATATATATATATATATATATATATACACACGAAAGGTAGTAAGTTTATAGATACAAATACCTTCGTAGTTATGTCACAATCATAAGAACGTAGTAAGCTATTTTAGCTCATAAAGTGTATACTGGTTTCATACGAAGATCTAATATTGATTTTGCCGTCGATAGAATCTGGGACTAAGCTTTTCTATATATAAAACGGTAATATACTACTTATAGTAGTAGTAACACACATATTTACGTGTATATATATATATATGCATATTTGTATATGTATGCGTGTATAACGTGGATCTATACATTTTTTTTTCCACAGAAAAAGTGTCTGACAAACTATTGTAATGCAAGGAAAAAATTGTATCGACATGTGGAGCTAAATCCTGATTCCACGGAAGCGTGTTAACTATGAAAAAAAGTTGAAATCTTATTTCTGAATGATAAAGCTTTATATATTACTAAATAGATTGAAAATAATATTAGATGCAGACCAATAATATAATTCCACAGTCAAGTTATTTTATTTTATTTTTTACGTAATTTGTCAATATAAATGGCATTACTCCTGTGAATAATACTGAAAATTAAGAAAGAGATATTATATCTGTAACTAATACTATAAATTGAAGCAACCTTTTTGCCAATGAAATCGTTCCAAAACCTGGCTTGGGCTATATCATATGTCATTATATATGTAACTAATACTATAAATTGAAGCAACCTTTTGGTCGATGAAATCGGCCCAAAACCTGGCTTGAGCTATATCATATGCAGAAGACGGAAGTAGTGGTGGAGAAGGCCAAGTACGATCGATGTAGTCAACAATGATGGCTGACTCGGATAAGGGTTTTCCATGATGCAATAGGACGGGTACTTTTTGGTGAAGGGGATTGGATCTAAGCAACAACTCACTCTTTCCTCCAAACAAATCCTCCTCTCTCCGCTCATATTCAATCCCCTTTTCATTTAAAGCTATTTTCACCCTTAAACAGTAGGGACTTGCCCAACAATCCAAAAGTAGAACTTCATCCTTGGTCATTTTTGGAGTATCACACACCAATTTATATCTATCTCTCCTTTTTTTGATCAATTTCGTGGTAAAGAATATGTTCATGAAAACAAGCTATTTTATAGGGAAAGACTTCCATAGGAGATGGAAATTTCAATGCTTCGATATTCATTGGAGATGCAGCCTATAAGATCTTGTTATTTTCACAATTTGGCATGTAGTACTAGATGGCCTTGTTTGAAACTTTAGACAACCAATGTTAACAAAAATAAATAAATAAATAAANCAAGAGAGAATATTTCTCAATTGACTAAATTGTTGGAACATGAATGCATTCTTAATGAATTTAAAAAGGCTTTTGGTCTTACTAATTTTGACAGATCAGTCAAAACAGTGAACAAGAATATACTTATTGGCTTAGAATACTCTGATTCGTACAGTTACAGAGGTTTTGTCAATAATGAATTTTAAAAATTACGAGATGTGATTTGTGAGTGAAAAGAGTTGATAAAGAAAAATAAATAAGGAGACAAGAATTTTATAGTGGTTCAGTCCCAAAAAAGATGAGTTTATGTCCACTGTTCTTCATTATTTTTTTTTAGAATTACAAAAATTTCTCTAAGTCTCAGGGTGAGAACAAAGAGAAAATTACAGAGAACATATAGCGAAGTGATTGTGCGATGACTATGAGATAAAAAATTATAAAACTGAGCTCCCTTAATATTTCCTAATTATGAAAACAAGTAAGTACATATTCAAAAAATATAGTTTCAAGTAATATTACAAAATTAGGTAATAACTTAAATAGAATAGTTTATTTGTTCTCTACCCAGAAGCTTATTTCCCTTTTTTGCAGATTACCTGTTTAAAGAAGCTTGTTTTCTTTTCCTGATGGTCGCACTTTACTTATTCAGAGAATGTTACATTTCGATTATAAGAGCATACATGTGACCCAAATTATTTAATTTGAACATTGACTCTTATCCTGGCATTGACTAATAATGTAGATTTAAGAGCGCACCATTAGTCCTTCAGGACTAAATGGAGCTTCCTATTTTGATAAGTGTGAGCTTAAGAGTGCGATGTTATAACACCATATTGAGACCCTCGAAGAGACAATCTTGAATCACACCTTTTTGGATCCACATGTGCATCTTTCTAACAGACGCAACCATGTGCATTTTCTTCAGAAAACTAATGAGACTCGAGAAAATCCTTTCACTTCTCAAGTAGGCATAATGATGCTGGTGACGTCAAGTGTCATTTTAAATCTAGACTTTTTATATTTCGAAAATTAAATTCATTTAATTTCGATAATCAATTTTCCGCGTGAATTTGAGCCATCAAATCTTGAAAATTAAATGTATTAATCTACGGCTAAGATTTGACCCTTGAAACATATAAAAGATTTATACATCACTTCTTCTCTTTCATTTCTTCTGAAACATTCAAAACTTCAAATTCCAGAAATCCAAAACACCCTAAACCTCAAAATGCCTCTTAAAATCTCAGAGATTGTCTGATAACTGTTAGATTCTTCCGTTCTTTTCTCCGACGACATTCAAACATTCCAGTTCTCCTCTTTAGGCAAAGTCAAAATCTTTTGCTAATTTTCCAAGCCTTTCACAAGGTTGGTTCACTTTTCTCTCTCTTTTTCATTTTTCCATTTTTGTTTCTATCAACACTACAGCATTCATAGAAACACATACAATATATAGTTGTAAATCATTCTAAACCAAAACTTATGTTGAAATTTGTGAACTCAAATGAACCGGTGAACCTATAGATGAATTTATCTAAACACAGCATCGCAAGTTTAACCTCTCTGATTGAATGTTGATGATTATTCTTAAAAATAGGTAAAACCCATATGAAAATCTGTAATTTCAGACTAAGAATTATTCTAACTTGTAGGGTAGAAACTTAGATGAATCCAT